>CAJQZJ010000181.1:2091290-2110279 GCA_907164525.1 Lophiomys imhausi
GTCTCTTGGCTGAGTCTCAATATAGAAAATAAATATGGTTTTGAGAAAATAATCTAGCTAAATCAAGTCCCAAAAATACAATCATCAGAATGCCACTAGAGAAAATATTGTTTGGGGCTGAATCATCTCACTAATCATCACAGCTACAAAAAGCTTTTCAGACATTTGTTTTGGTTTCAAAAATATTTTCAAGACGTGTTGATATTTAAGTTTTTTTTTTAAAAAAAACCTTTTGTTTTGAACAGTAGGAAGTAGAATGCACAAAACAGTTTTTTAAATGTTTTCTCAAAACATTGTGCTGCTGAATATTACTTAAAGAATTTAGATTTCTAAACATTGGTCCCAAAATGGCTATGAGAAATTGCACTCCTCAGGCAAAGCTGGAGATAGAGTAAAAGAATCAGTGATTGCCACAGGTTGAGAGGAATCAGTAATATATACACAGAGCACTAGGGAATTTTATGACTGCGAAAACACCTGGTGTGATGTTATAATAGAGGATACAGGTCATGATACATTGGTCCAAGCCCATGGATATATAACCCCAATGGCAAACTCAAAAGTAAATGTGGAATCTGAGTCATAATGCTGTGCCTATGTGGGTTTATCAGTTTTAATAAATGTACCACTCTGGGGAAGGATGCTGATTAAGGGGAAGGTTGTGCATGTATTGGGAACATATGGGAATTTTCTAGATTTCCTTCTTTATTTTACTATTAAATGAAAACTACTTTAAAATTATCTTTATCTTCAAAAGCTTTTTTCATTCCTTGGTGACAAATGCATCCTCCAGTGATGTGCTCAGGTCACCTTGCCTTAGTTTCTATTAAATGATTGTTCAGGGTTCCAGCTTGGAGTTGAGGTCACACTGGATATTAAGCCTTAGGCCAAGAAAAGGTCGAGTTTGAAGAACTGAAATTCTTTAGTTCAAGGGAATTGTCATGGATGTCTCCTAGGGAAAGGTTGAGAGATCCCTGATGAATTAGCTCCCCCATGTTTCAATGGTCACCTCAGAAGCTCTCAACCTATTCAGCTAGTGAGGGACAGGGGACTTACAAGCCCCTTACCAAATTCTGCTTGACCAGTACCTCTGGGTCTTTTTAAATCTTGGTATCCCAAAGCAGAAAACCCCATTGACAAATACCATTGTTCTATTATGTAGTATTCCTGATCTTCTACACATGTTGCATCCAATGTTCTCAGAAATCTCATGAGTAGATAACCGTATTTTCAATTTGTGTATGAAGAGACTGATGCTGGGAGATAATAAATAAAATCCTCAAGAAATAATAGCAGACAAATGGGGAAATGAATTAGAACCAAATCTCCTCGCCTCTCAGCCATGGGATTAGTAATTTATATTATTATATTGGACACACTAATAGTATCTTATTTTACTTTTTGTGAATACAGTGCTAAGGGTACAAGCTAGGGATGCACACATAACTAGGCAAGCAATCTACCACAGAGCTGAAGGTCCAACCCTGCTATTTTGTATTTGTTTTGTCCTTTGCCACCTAACACTGTACAGCCTGCCCGCCCCCCAATTGGGCCATTAGCCTTATAAGGGAATGAGCTACCACTTGTACTTCTCTTATATCCCAATAGTGCTTAACACACTGTAAAAACTTGAAAGGGAAAGATGAAAAACAAAGGACTGTTTGTTGTTCATCTGTTATATATTCCATGCTACGTGGGATATCCTAGGTATTTTCTTTTTGTTGATGTTATTTTCTTGGGTTTTGTTTGTTTGCTTGCTTTGAGACGGGGTCTTACTTGTAGCCTAGGCTGACCTGGAATTCACGGATATCCTCCTGTCTCTGCCTCTGGAGTGTGAGTATTAAAGGTGTGTGCCACAACTCCAGGCTATCCCTACATATTTTCTAGCTTTATCTTTCTAAATCTACAGCTGTATAAGTACTGTTGCTGTTTCTGCTATAAAGACAAAGAAAATGAGGTTTAATGAGTGGAAATTACTTGCAAAGTCCATTTACACGAAGAGTAAATCCTGGCTAGTTCCATGGTATAGCCTGGGCAGAGGCATGTAGTCCTTGGCATTCTTCTTCAACAGATGGGCACATGAATGTAAGCATCTGGAATGCTTTACGCAGTTATGCACTTCAAATTTGCATACATTTCTGTTTATAAAATGTAGTTCAATTAAAGGCAAATGGAACAACTACAACAAATGTCATATGCAGAGTTCCATAAATAGTAAATGGTAGGGATGAAATTTGAACCCAGATCTATAAGCACCAGTTCTCTTCCCAAATGCTAAGTTCTTCTCATTTTTTGCCATTTTTATAAGTAACAGTTTGGTCATCCCCTGGGTCAGCTTCAATTTTCATAGCTTCTCTAGCTTAACCTGAACTGAGAGAAGAGGATTTATGCAATATCCACTCTCCAATACCTACCATACCCCTCATTCAACACATGAGCTTTCTTTTAATCAAGAGACCATATTTTAATCTACAAGTTGTCAATAATTCAAGCAGAGGCATTCATCAAGTTAACTTTAGTAATTAAAAGCTGGTGATGTTGAAATAATTCTTCTGCTTACCTTCTAACGATTGGAGAGTTTTCTCCCCATACATTGGAAGCAATAATAAACAGCTTCAATTTAGTTAATCTATTCAATCACACCAGTTACATTGGTCAACTCTTCTTCCAGAGTCATTGTATTGGGTCGGTGAACAGCTGCACAGATAACTCTATCAGCATCTCTGAAGAGTTCATGGTAGTTGAGTCAAGTATACAGATGTGCACAGGTGTCTGTGCATTGCCAGAAAGTGAGATGCTGGTAATTGGGAGGAGATACTAAGTTCTCTGGTGGAAAAGTAAAAACATCAGGAAGGCCTCCCAGAGGCCATAGTTGGAAGCAAGACATGAAAACTGAGATTTAAACTGAATAAAATCCTCAAACTTACTCCAGATTCCTCCACTCCATTCTTCTCTCCTACACTGTATCCAAATTATCCACAAGTCTGTTGCTTTCTATTTTAAAGATAAACGGATACAGCTACTTATATCCACTTCCACTACTAACACTGAAGAGCAAGTTTTCATTTGTCACCTGGCCTATTGCACTAGCATTCCAACTGGATTCTCTCCTAATCTTGCCTGCAGGACTTTCTTCACCAGTATTCACAAATCTATTAAAAACATAAATCAATTGTTGCCACTGGCCTGCTTAAAGGTCTTCTGTTGGCTTTTCATTTCACTTAGAATAGCATCTTAATTCTCTACCACAGCCTCCACAATCCTGCAAGCTCTGTTCCCTGCCTTGCCCACTTGCCTCCACTTCCTTTCCCAGTATACTTTAGGTACATTGTTCTCCTTCCTATTCCAAGAACTTTTTGTGCACATTCTGTGCATTAAAATACATGCACTTTTAGTTCTTTCCTCTTGGAATACCTCATTACTCACCTGTTCAAAACTAGTCTTCAGATAAAATAGGAATCCTCTCCACACCCTCTACCTTTTTGCCCTGCTTCATTTTTCTTATTTGGACTTATCACAACTTACAATTGTTTATATAAATTCATTTCTATCCCTATCAATTGGTAGACTGTTGTCCACTAAAACATAGGATAAGTCAGAATCATGGGGGTTTGCCTATCTTGTTCATTACAAAATTTCTAAATTCTAGAATAGGGATATTCTCATACTGGGTTACCAATAAAAAACTGCAAAATGTACAGAGAGAGATGGAAGGAGATTTATATTCCTAGAGAAAGAGCAACTCATGCTTTCAACACTGCAGTGTGCTGAGCTAAAGGTATATCAGAAAAAGTACACCAAGGCACTCACAAAATTCCCAGTGAAATAAACAAGCAATTAGGAACTGTAGGATAAGTTCATTGACAGAAGCTAATACTGTGGACTATGGCATGGCAGGAGAGAGGCACCCTATAGTGATTAGCACAGTGACTGGCCTGTGATATTGATTTGTTCATGTCTCCATCTATCACACATTTACTGAGCATCTCTTTTACAAAAAACATGGTACTTGGCACAGAGAAATATCCAATTAGCAAGATGACTCAGTCATTTTCTCACAAGGCTCATAGTCAAGTATAGAAGATACATGATCAACATTGGGATATAGGAAGACAAAGGTGAAGGATGGTAAATAGAATAGAGCAAGAAATTGGCAGTAAAGAAGCCTGATAAGAGACTAGTGAGTGTCATCATTGATGTAACAGCTGGTCTGGGACAGGGGAATCAGTCAAGTAATATGTGGCCACTTTTCCTCATTTTTTTCCCACCAAATTTCCTCAAAGTACCTTTAAGTGACCTAGAGAGCTCCATTATTAGGCTATGTACTCTTTTCTCCCTTATAGCGCATGAATCCTTCCTGACATTTCATGAAGCCCATTACACTGGCATATTTCACCCCACAAACTGAAAGTTACCACTGGAAAGAAAAATGGGGTATCAGAGACATTTCCCCTACTGCAAGATGAGGCTACATTAACTGTATCAGTAATGAATTGGAAAAGCAATGGAAAGTATCTGGAAGCTGAACAGGGACCAAGGGATGTGTGAGATGTAGAAGGCCCCACCCTTGAGCTAACCAGCTGGACCAAGAGAGCCAGACCAAGAGCTGAGTTTCCAGGGACCCATTCTTTTTCAGCTGACTTATTTAGACATTACTTTATTTATACCCCTGCCTCATTCCACACTGCCTTCTGATCTGATCTGTTGATCCCCTCTTCTCCCCTTACCCTTTCAAATGAAAGGTCATCAAGATAGATTTCCTTGGGGGCCCAGCCTACACCTGTTCCTTGCACGTGCTCAAATGGGAAAGTGGCCAAGGACTTCATCCACTTCATGGTTAGGAAGAAAATTGAGACTCAGAGAAGTTAATGAAACAATTCAAGGTCACAGAGCTAGTAAGTGGCTAAATCCTGTTTTAGCATAGATGCAAGCTTGGGTCTTCTGATATTCCTATGGTGTGCACAACATTTTTTCATTGCTGAAATGACAGGACTCTTTTCCCAGTGGAAACCTTTCTTAACTGGAGAATTCCATTTAGAAAAAAAAAGTAATAAAGAAAAAAGGAAAAGAAAATTCCTTGTACAAGTAGTGTAGCATTCAATTTTACAAGAAGCTAACCTTATAAGGAAAAAGGTTCAAAGAGGAGGTAGATACATGTCTATGTAGCAGTTTCTGTAAACTCTACATGCACCAATTCATAATCATACACATACATACTCACCTACCTATCAGTTGCCTATAAGATGAGGCTCACTATTAGTTCAAACAGTAATTGTTTTGGGTTGCAGCTGCCATTTCCAGCCTGATTGCATTAGTCTGTGGGGTCTAAGAGTGAATGAAGATGACATCATTATTTGTTCCTCCTATCCAGTTCTAAGCCACAGCCCCTCTTTGTCCCTGTCACACCTTCATCATTCATTGGTCATTTTCTATTGCTGAATTCAGTTGCACAGTTTTTCTCTGTCATTTCTCTGCTTCTCTTGTTTGTCATTTTGCCTGTTTCTCTGTCCTCTCCCTCCCCTTCTCCCTCTTCCCCTCCTTTTCCATTTCCTCCCTCTCTCTCTTCCCCTCCTCCCTCTTCTTCCAGAATTCCTCAAAGAGTCTTTTGAGTAGTTCAGGTAGCACTGCCTTGGTATTTGCTCCCAAATACCTCCTCCAAGGACTCAGCACAGGACTGAGTATATATCAACAATCCAATTACCCTGCCTTGGGTCACCCATTGATTGTTAGCAATCACAACGCTATTCTTTTTAATTATTAATTAATTTATTCATTTTAACATCCCATTCACAGCCCTCTACATCCTCTCCTCCCAATTCTCCCCTCCCACCCTCTGCCCCCATTCCCCCTTCCCCTTCTTCTCAGAGAAGGGACCCCCCACAAACCCATACCAGCACCTCATGTCACATCAGAACTAACTCCAACCTCTTTCACTAAAGCCAGTCAATGCATCCCAGCTAGGGAAAAATTGTTCAACAGTAGGCAATAGAGTAGATGTCAGTGATAGCCTCCACTCTAATTGCTAGGGGACCCACATAAAGACCAGACTGTCCCTCAGCTCCATGAACGTAGGGAGCCTGGGTTCAGTCCATGCATGCTCCCTGGTTGATGGTTCAGTCTCTGTGAGCCCCTAGGGGCATGGGCTAGATGCCTCTGTTGGTCATGTTTTGTAGCTCCTGTTCCCTTCCAGTTACTCTGTCCTTTTCCCCTCCCCCAACTCTTCCACAAGACTCCCAGGTCTCCTTCCAGTGTTTGGCTGTGGGTCTTAGCATCAGTTTCAATCCTATGCTGCGTGGAGCCTCTCAGAGGACAGTCATGATATGCTCCTGTCTGCAAGTATAGCAGAGCATCATTAGTAGTGTCCAGGGTTGGCACTCTCTCCTAGGTTGAGTCTCAAGTTGGGCCAGTCATTGGCTGCCCATTCCCTCAACCTCAGCTCCATCCTTATCCCTGCATGTCTTGTAGGTAGGGTAAGGTTTTGGGTCAAGGGTTTTATGGGTGGGTTGGTGTCCAATGGCAGTCTTTCCTGGCTTTAGGAGATGGCCACTCTAGTCTCCATATCTCTCACTGCTAGGATTCTCACCTAGAGTTACTCATATATCCTCGAAGGAGCCTACCCCATCACAGGTATCCAGTTTGTCCCAGAGATCCTGCCTCCATCCGTTCCCATTCTCTCTTCCTACCCTGCCACCTCCCATCCCTGCTTTTCCCCACCTGATCTCCTGATTAACCTGATAGAATTTTGCTGTTGCTTATGTATATTAACATATCATCTGTGAATAGATATACTTTGACCTCTTCCTTTCCAATTTGGATTCCCTTCTTTTATTGCTCTATCTAGAACTGTGAGTAGAATGTTGAATAGATATGAAGAGAATGGACAGTCTTGTCTTGTCCCTCATTTTAGTGGAATTGCTTGCAGTTTCTCTCGATTTAATATGATGTTGGCTATAGGCTTGCTGTATGTTACCTTTATTATGTTTAAGTATGAGCCTTGTACCCCCAATCTCTCCCAGACTTTTATCATGAAGGGGTGCTGGATTTTGTCAAAGACTTTCTCAGCATCTAGTGAGATGATCGTGTGATTTTTTTCTTTCAGTTTGTTTATATAGTGGATTACATTGATTGACTTTTGTATGTTGAACCACCCCTGCAACCCTGGGATGAAGCCTACTTGATCTTTGTGGATGATGTTTTGGATGTGTTCTTGGATTTGGTTTGTGAGTTTTTTATTGAGTATTTTTGCATCAATGTTCATGAGGGACATTGGTCTGAAATCCTCTTTCTTCGTTGAATATTCGTGTGGTTTAGGAATCAGAGTGACTGTAGCTTCATAAAATGAATTTGGTAACGTTCCTTCTGTTTCTATTTTGTGGAATAGTTTGAGGAATATTGGTATTAGCTCTTCTTTGAAGAACTGGTACAATTCTGCACTAAAGTCATCTGGCCCTGGGATTTTTTTTGGTTGAGAAATTTTGATGACTGCTTATATTTTCTTAGGGGTTTTGGACTATTTAACTTCTTAACCTGATCTTGATTTAACTTTGTTAAGTCATATCTATCAAGGAAAATGTCCATTTCATTTAAATTTACCAGTTTTGTGGCATATAGCAAGTAAGATCTAATGACCTCCTCCGTGTCTGTCCTGATGTCTCCGTTTTCATTTCTGATTTTGTTAATTTGGATACTGTCTCTCTCTGCCTTATTTTAGTTTGACTATGGGTTTGTCTGTCTTGTTCATTTTCTCAAAGATCCAGCTTTTAGTTTCATTGATTCTTTTGTTGTTGTTGTTGTTGTTCTCTTGGTTTTAAATTATTGGTTTCATCCCTGAGTTTGATTATTTCATGACATCTACTTCTCTTTGGTGTGTTTGTTTCTTTTAGTGCTAGAACTTTCAGATGTGCTGCTCAGTCATCAGTATGAGATCTCTCCAATTTCTTTATGAAGGTACTTAGTGGTATGAATTTTCCTCTTAGCACTGCCTTCATTGTGTCCCATAAATTTGGGTATGTTGTGCCTTCATTTTCATTGAGTTCTAGAAAACATTTTATTTTTGACTTTATTTCTTCCCTGACCCAGAGGTCATTGAGTGGAGAATTGTTTAGTTTCTATGAGTTTTTAGGCTTTCTGTTGTTTCTGTTGTTGTTGAGGTCCAGCTTTAATCTGTGGTGGTCTAATAAGATACAAGGGGTTATTTCAATCTTCTTATATTTGTTGAGGCTAGCTTTGTGACCAAGTATATGGTCAGTTTTGGAGAAGATTACATGAGGTGTTGAGAAGAAGGTATATTCTTTTTTGTTTGGGTGAAATGTTTTGTATATGTCTGTAAGGTCCATTTGATTCATAACGTTGATTAATTTGATTGTTTATTTGTTTAGTTTCTGTTGAATGGATCTGTCTATTAGTGAGAGTGGGATGTTGATGTCTCCCAATATTAATGTGTGGGGTTCAATGTGTGATTTAAGCTTTACTAATATTTATTTTATGAATGTGGGTACAAAGCTATTCTTAAGTCTAATTCCTCTTTTTGGGAGCTAGGATCACTTGTGACAGCTATAAAGGAAAGGTACCATCCAATGTCCAATGAATACTGGTACCTTCAGAGGTCTCTCCTGCCCCTCCCCCAAATACACCATCCACCATATGCTTCAGAGCATGCCTTTCCATGGAGCTAGACCAGGATGGTCATGAGCAAAGGCATGCTGGTCTTTTTCCCACAGCACTTGTCACCTCAGCCTTCTTCGCATCCTTCCTATAGTTTATGCTTGCATTAGATGACATTCCTAGACTTGTTTGGTACCTGTGTGAGCTTGTGGTGTTTTCCCCCCATTTAGACCCTAGGCTCCAGGGGCAAAGTGTGTGTATTGCTCTTTCAACTTTTATGTCCTCAGTGTTTGTTTTGTTTTGTTTTGTTTTCAAAAAGTGAGCGTACATGCAATATGCTTCTATTGAACAAATCTGCATATGAACTCTTTAAGCTTCAATGTTCTCTCCTATAAAATGGTGACAATACTGACTATCTTCTAGGACTTCTAGATATATTGAAATATGAAAATTTACATAATGTATCATCAACAGATGTGAAATAGATGTAAACACTTTGTAGTGTTGTTAGGGGGCAAATTAAGATGGCATACATTGACCTAAGCAGCACAGTGTCTGACACAGAGAAGTCCTTGGTTAATAAATATTCATGTCCTCCCATGTCTTTACCACAGTCTGCTGCTAGAGATACAGGGGACCAGTTGGAAGTGAGGCACCCTCCTAACTGCCGCCCAGAATGGCAACCTGTGCCTTCTGCTCACTGCCCTTTCAGCAGTTTTAAGTGGGTGGCCACTTAGTCTATAATCCCCAAGGCCCCCATCTTCAGCCCCTGCTCAGCCTTTTCTACTAATTAGATGAATAAGGGTGTTTACTGTCTCTGGCTGGGCAGGTGATGGATGGTTGAGGCTGCAGATCATTAACCTTTCCCAGGTTCCCAAATGTTCTCATTAAAGAGCACTGTCCTATGTCTTTTTCCAGCCCAGAGCTGAGGGCTGCAAGACTGCCTGTGGCAGGAAACAAGTGTTGTGTGGGACGTGACTGCAATTGTTCTGGGAAGAGTTCTGGGCTGTAACCTCAGGGTTCTTTTTTGCTCTTTTAACCCTTCCCAATTCCTTTAAGAAGCCACCACCTTGTGGAGACGTCTACCTATGGGAACTCTGCCCCTATGGAGAGTATATCACCCCCTCCCTTGCTCTTTGATACTTCACTAGCATGTAAGGGTAGATGTGGATCTTGACAGGCTGTTCTAAAAACTCTCACAACTCCAGGACAGAAGTAATAGAGCTCCAGGCAAGCTTAGGCTTAGGTTTAGCCTGACTCTGCTTTTAATTTGCACTGTGACTTTTGGGCAAACTACCTGGCCTCCCTCTACTTTGTTCCCATGACTCTGGAGACAGGCTTCTCTGCTCTTTAATGACTCCTCCACCTCTTCAGTTCTCTGTTTCAGAGACAGGGATGATAACAAATTATTAGTAAGACAGAGTTCAGGAGGTCTAGCTGACACACGGGATCCTCATTCCACTCCACCTGTCAATCTCAGTTCTGTGGAAGAGAGCTTTTTATTCCCTGAATGCTCCTCTTAGACTGCCAGAGGCATACACTCTGGTTCATAGTGACGATGAAGAAATGAATGAATCAGATTTGTTAAACACTCATGGCTGGCAAAGGCTCTGGGTTTTGCATCTGACTACTTGTATGAGTTTGGATGAATTGCCTATCCCTGCTGGACTTTAGTTTCTTTAACTCTAGGTATAATAACAGGTAGAGTAATGAGACATTACAGGGGAGAACTGATAGAAAATTCTTAGCTTAGAGTTTGCATTTTAACAAAGGGCATCAAGGGCTTATTCTATTTTATCTTGAAGGTTCTCTCTTTGGTGAAATTGGGGTGAGGGTGGAATTCTTGTACAGCTTCACCCAGCCTTTTCCCTTTACTCAAGCAGCCACAGAGTCTTGAAGAGCTACCATTTGAAGGTTCATAGGATGTATGATGTATGTATTTAGGGTAGGTAAATGAAAGGATGTGGAACAGAGTAAGCTTACATGTTTTCATACGAATAGTCCATTATCACACAAAGAGAAGTGATTTAAACCAGAGAAGTGGTCATTATCAAGACCAGAGACACAGAAAGGAAGAAATATGGGATTTAAGAAGAGAGACTTCTTTGAGTGTGGTGGTGCACACCGTTAATCCCAGCACTCAGAAAGCAGAGGCAGGTGGATCTCTATGAGATTGAGGCCAGTGTGGTCTACAAAGTGAGTCCAGAACAGCCAGGGCTTGTTACACAGAGAAACCCTGTCTGAAAAACAAAACAAAACAAAAACAAACAAACAACAAAAAAGCAGAGAGAGAGAGAGTTCTCCATAGCTTCCCCCATATACTATATTCAATGCATTGTGGAGTCTTGTCTGGGTCTTTCATCATTATCTTTTATTCTCCTTAGCCATCTTTTTTTAATTTTTGAGATTATATTTTAATTACAACATTTTTCCTTCCCTTTCCTCCTTCCAAATCCTCCCACATCCTTCCCCACTCCCCTTCATATTCATTGGTTTTTTTTTTTCACTAATTGTTATTGTATGCACATATGTATCTGTATATTCCTAATTATTCCTAATTACACAGACATTCCAAATTATGACTGGTTGAGTCTATATAATGTCACTTGTGGATATGTTTTCAGGGCTGACGTTTTGGCACTGAACAACCAATTGGTAAGCACTTCACTGGGGAAGACCACCGTTTCTGTTCCCAGCTTTCCTTAGTAGTCTGTAGTGCTTTGTGTAGGGTTGAGGCCTCAAACATGTCCACAAGAGAATGTGCCACACCTAATCTACTCCTCTTATTTAAGTTTTCTTCATTTTAGTGAATTACTCTATTACCTATCATAAATACCAAGATAGTGGGTCACATCCTTCCTCCTTACCTCTTATGTAGACCATGGAAACTATCTAAACATGGTATTCCACATTCAAACTATGTCCAGTTCTCACCTCTTTGTTCTTAATATCAAAGATCTGCTCCAAACCGTCAAAATCTAATGAGGTGAAACTTAGAAATGAATATTGTTTTAGTTGGCCAGTGTTGGCACATGACTTTGATCCCAGCACTTGGTAAGCAGAGGCAGGTGAATCTCTGAGTTCAAGGCCAGCCTGATCTACAGAGTGAGTTCCAGGACAGCCAGAGCTACACATAGAAACCCTGTCTTGAAAAGCCAAAATAAGTCAGCATTTTAATTTTTTTCTGTTAAGTGTTTACAAATCCATACATGTATATCCCATACTGGGACTGTATTCAGCTCCCATTACCCTCTCTTATCAACTCCCTTAAGAAATCATTAATTTTTAAAGGTATCCAGGTGAGTCCAATATGTAGTCAAGGATAAGAACCACAGCACTCATTAACCAAAATCATGTTTTCAAAACATAAATCACATTCCAACTTTCTCTTCATAAACCTTTTATTGGAGTCTGATTGTATTTAGAATAAACTCCAAGTTCTTTCTTATGTCCTATAACAAGGTGGCTTAGATACAGTTTCTATTGCTGTGATAAAACACCATGGCCAAAAACAAGTTGGAGAGAAAAGGGTTTATTCCATCTTACAGCTTGTAGCTAATCATGCTCTGAATTCCAGGTGGAAACACAAGGCAGGAGCCTCCAGGCATGAACTGAAGCAGAGGCCATAGAGGAGTGTTGCTTACTGCATTGCTCCTCATGGCTTTCTCAACTGTCTTTCTTAGAGCACCCAGGACCACCAGCCCATACATGACACTACCCATAGTGAGCTGAACCCTCCCACCTCAACCATCAACCAAAAGAATGCCCTACAGTCCTGCCCACGGGCAGACTAGTGGCCCATGGCTTTCTCAGTTGAGGTTCCCTCTTCCTAAATAACTGTAGCTGGTGTCAAGTTAACATCAATCTAGCTAACATACAGGGCTTCTTAACTTTTTTATTGCAAACCCTTCCCACTCAAGAAAATTTTACTTAACCTTGTATATATCAATATATAAAATAAACATATGAGAAAAAAATTACTTAACTTTATGCATATCAATGTGTAAAATAGGTATGCAAATAAACTATTTGCTGATAATGAAACTCTTTGGCATACATATGATTTTACCACTGACTACACATGGAAGCAATTTGCATAGTAAGGAGGTGGATATGCTTGTTTATTTTTATAAAGACTTAAAGCTTGCCTGAATATTTGATACTCCAATACATAAAGCATCATTAACATTCTTCATGATGGAACAGTATTGTAATACAATGGTCAATGTTGTTTCACATAAATATGTAGCACAAAACAGCAAAAAGATGGTTAAGCAAATCTGATCAGTACTGATAGAAGTCAGATGCAAATTATTTTCAAAACAATGAGAACCTGCTAGCAATGAAAATTACTGAGCCTCGTTCAGATCTGTTGAGTCAGAATCCACAAACATGGAACCCAATTATCTGAGTTTTCACAAGCCCTCTATAAATCTTGCCTAGTGTTCATTTCTTCTGAGAGAACTGACTGGTAAGGTGCAAGGGAGGAGGACCTTGTGTAACTCTTGAAGTGTCCCACAGCATCTAAGACAATAGATGCTAAATATAAACAAGAGTGACAAATTCTGGAAGTAGTTACAGGTTGATTGGGGTGTGCAAACAACACATGGAACAGCTTAGAGAATTTGAAATGGCAGCAGTGAAGCACAGAAGAGCATAGCCCCAACAGGTGCTAATTTCATTTTCTAGGCTGGTACTTTTCACTGTGGTGAAATGGCCTCATTTCTCTCCAGAGTCTACCATCATGCTTGTGGAATACACTCTACTTACTCTCCACCCACCCCACCTATTCTCTACCAGACATCCCACAGACACACTGCAGTATTTAGTTATAGGCTTTGGCTACTGACCTTTCTGCCTTTGAAACTTTCTTCCCAATTAATAATAATAATAATAAAATCTCATCTCTTTAATGGATTGAGCCAATCCTGTTCCAAAAAGCCATTTCATTTGGCTGTGGACTGGGGGTGGACTAAATGGTCTCACTGAGTTTGCCAGAGTCATTGTTTTCCTGTCCATTCCATCAGCCCACTTATTTTAAGAGCATGTCAGGAAGATGGAGCACCCAACTTTGCACTGTGTCCAAGACTGGGTCCATAGCCTTTTGCTGAATCTGACCTGGGAGCTGGCCCAGGAAGTTCAAAGCACTAAACAGGTTAGCCACCAATCTGTATTGGCTTCTTGAGGACCCAGAACTTCATAAGAGTCAAACTAAATGAACTTTAGAGGGTTTCTGTTCAGTCATCTTACTCAGTTCCTGTAGAAACGGAAGCCATTGGCCACACAAGTCAGTGGTTGCCAGGAAGGATCATGGTAAGTGCTCTGACTTTATCATCCCTGTTTCTCCCGAGAAAGACCATATGGAAAAGTAAGTAGCTGAAGCTCCCGCTTCTATCTCTGTTCACGTTGCTCAACAAAAAGTTGCTTCTTAAAACAGTGGACATGTGATGGGATTATGTGTTCTTACTGAAAACACATTTCATTCTTAGAGGAATAGCTTATGTCCACAGGCTAGAGATTTAAAGATGCCAACCTCAGGTGTCTGAAGAGGCAGCTCATGCTGTAAAATGGCCTGGACCTTTCTAGGCACTGAGGACCTTCAACTGGCACTTGACCTTGAAGTTTGGACTATGCACTCTTAGATCTCATTATTTGGTTTACCTATGTCCTACACTAATACACATATTTATGTATTATGGGAGAGATAGCTTTGCTATATGGAAAACTCTAGACTGTTGAGTGATAGAATATACAGTTTACTAGGACAATTGGTAGATTTAAAGACAGACAGACATGTACTCATAGTTACAGCTCCATCACTTACTAATCCTGATATATTAGTCAGATTATTTCTCTGAACCCAGTGGTACCCAATTAAAATAGAGACAGTATATGTCACTTTCAAAATTGTCCAGATTGAATAATATTCATCATCAGCTATGCACATTGTTAGGTACAAATAAGCACTTACTAAATGATATTTGTTATTTTTATTAGATGAATAATCTCGTTCTTTCTTTTGTCAAGTTAACAGGTTCCCTCTCATATTTCAGATGGAGATGAAAATACCACTTGATACAGTTGTTATGATTAAGCAAGGTTATCACTGTAAGTTGTCTGCCACAGCACTTAGAATATCACAGACATGCAATAAATGCTTTCTGTAAATTAAGACCAGAGACAACATACCCCGAGGTAGAGGTTAGCAGAGAGCACCCGAGTCTCTAAAGTCCCCAAAGCAAGGTCTTGACATTCAATTAGAAGAGCTGGTAATTGCAGCACCATCCGCACTGGGTTATTTATCTTAAAGCCAGGAAGCTGATCAGGGCTTGCTGTGAGATTTTATGTGATAATACCAGCTTATTCAACATCAATTATTGTCACCTAGATTTTCTACATTTCTCAGGTTCTCAGGGAGACCATGACAGTGTGGTTTGGAACTAACCAGAGAAGCAGGAAGAGTGCACTTTGCCACACAGCTTGCCTTGATTAAGGTAGCTTAGCCTGACCACTGCAGGGAGATGGTAGCACTCAGATCAGTGGGACAAATGGGCACATCCTTAGACAATGTTTAGATAACAAGTGGTGGACATGGATCCTTGATGTGCACTATGAGGGCATAGACAGCACCAAAGTGTCCTCTTGGTGGATACAGGAAAGGCTTCCCTGCAGAAAGTGTATTTAAATCTGACTTTGGAAAAGGGTTCAACAGGTGAGAGAAGAGAAAGAAAATAGCACATACAAAAAATGTGGGGAAATAAAATAGCATGCCATGATGGGAACTGGCTTAAAAAAGGCTTGAGTTCACCATGTGAGGAGTAAACACACGTTGAGGTAGGAAAGACATAGTGAGTTTCCTTGTAGTACAAAATTAAGAGAGTACACTTGGAAACTGGGAACCTTGGAGATGTTACTCAAGGGTAAATTATTTGCCTACCACACATACATAATTCTGGTTCTAATCACTAGTCCTGGAAAAAAAATAGACAGTTTTTAACTTTAGAATTGGAGTATAGCTCAGCACTAAGATGATTTCCTAATATGCACAAGGCCAGATGTTTGAACCCCAAAACCAGGTCAAGGAACTGAAGAGTCACTGAAATGTTTTAAACTGAAGCTCAATGCCCTGATCAGATTCACATTTCAGAAAACCTACATGGTTACACTGTGGAGAAATTGTTGCAGAAAAGTTAGACATCCTTAAACTTTTATTTATTACTTCAAGTCACATCTCCATTGTTGCTGTGGCAATTTCCAAAGTCATTTCTTAGAATGCCATTGGAGACATATTCCAGGGACTGATCTAAGGGAGTGTATACCCAGCCTAGGACACTAAGAGCCACTTGACTCTAGAGCGGGCTGTTGTAATAGTCTGAATGAAAACAAGGGCCTACATTAGAGTAGAGGATATATGGAGCCACGGGGATGAGGAAGAACAACTAGAGCATAGACCTCGTTACTTGTTGGTGGGACACTTTGCCCTAATAGAGTTGCCATTTAGGCCCCCAGTACAAGAGGAAGGTTTTAACACTCAAACGACTGTTGGGCTGATATGTAGGGTCAACCCAACTCTGGAGGAGTAAGATAGGTGGGAGACTGGCAATGAGAAACTTTTCACTGGTGGTACTGCCTTGTAGGCCCCCAGTGTATGAGGAGGCTCTTGGCCCTCATATGACTGCTGAACTGGGGCCGGGGACTGTTATGTAGGGACACTCCACTCCAGAGGAGTGGGATGGAAGGGATAGGAGGTAGAGGGTGGGAGGGCGGGACTGAGAAGGGTCAAAAGAGGACACTATGATGCAGATGTAATCTGAAGCAACAAATAAATAAATTTATTTAAAAAAAAGATAGGGGGAAAAGGATGGGAGGGTGGGACTGGGAAGGGTAGAGAGAGGGAACTGTGATGGAGATGTGACTTGAAGTAATAAATAAACAAACAAATAGAACTTGATTATCTATTGAGTCCAATGGTTGGAGGAAAATAGGAGTGGGGATGACTCTGAAGTTAGAGTTTAAGCAACCAAGTTAAAGGCGATGCCATAAACTGAGGAGAGGAACACAGGATGAAGAAGTAATGAGCTATGCCAAGTTTTAGGTTGTTTGTTTATTCAGCTTTTTTTTTTGAGAGGAGCATTAGGGATTAAACTCGAGTTCTCAATAATAGTAGGCAAGGGTGCTGCCACTGAGCCATATCCACAGTCACTGGTTATGATAATTTTGTGGTACATCAAGGCTATCTAGATGGAAATGGGAAATACTTTTATTTGTTTTCTGCATGCCAAGTATGGCATATTGTCATTTTATAATTTAATCCCATAAAATAATGCTTTGAGGCACTATACTTACTCTCATTTTATAGAAGAGAAAATGAAGGTAAATTGATATGCAAAGACTAGTCTTACTCTAGACTTCTAGTATGTGTAGATTACCACTCTAACAGGAGACAAAGCCTTAAGAATAGTCTACTTCAGAGCATCTGCAACCATCCTAGGAAGTACCTATCATTGCTCTCTAAGTGGCCTCCAGTGGCTTTTAGTGTCCTAGGCTGGGAATACACTCCCTTAGACTGTTTGTTTTTCAAGACAGGGTTTTTCTGTGTAGTCCTGGCTGTCCTGGACTCACTTTGTAGACCAGGCTGGCTTTGAAGTCACAGCGACCCACCTGCCTCTGCCTACCAAGTGCACCACTGGGCTCTTAAGAAGACCCTCACATGCTCAGCCACCTGAACCATATCTTCAAGACTTCATGATCTGGTATAGCATGTGTTCTTTGATATACACCTAAGTCACATGTCCATTCCTAGCAACTACAAGAAAAACAGCTATAGGCAGGCATCACACCAGTGAAAAAGGTGTGCAGGAATGGGGAACTTTTAGTACTCAGGAGAAGTACACTAGAAAAAACTTTTAAAGTGCAGTGTTTTGGCCTTTTCTCTTTTCCTAGCCTTGGTTACCTCTTCATGCAAGAGATAACTGTAGGGGTTAGATAAATTAGATTTAGAAAATATATAGGAGTTTCTGATACTGTCTCTTAATTTGGGGCCTGAAGAGCATTATCAGCATGAAGTCAGCAAAAACAGGAAAGACTCAATAGACTGAAAAACAAGTATGAAGTCAGCAAAAACAGAAAAGACTCAATAGACTGAAAAACAAGTTTGAAGTCAGGAAAACAGGAAAGACTCAAGAGACTTGAAGAAACAAAGTATCTGGCCTGACATTGTTTTCAGCTGCTAAGTGGGCAGAGCCCAAATTAAGCTGAAACAGAGTTCCTCCTATTTGAGGATAGTGCGTGGAGCCCAGAAGAGAAGAGGCCCCTGATGCTAGAGAGCTCCAAGAGTCCTGCTGAAAAAACGGCTGGCCATTGATGGCCAGCTCTCTCCCTGAAGCAGAAAGAAGCCGGTGAGCAAAGAAAGCCTGAGCAAGACACCAAAAGGCCAAGGACTGGACCCTGTGGCTCAGCTTTTGCCTAGAGGGGTTTGATCTGTCCAAACAGTGGCCTAAAGGAAACGGTGCCTGGCTTTAAGGACTGAGGCAGAGCAGCTGAGTTCCTGATTCAAAAAAAGTAAGTTGGCCTGCAGATGGCTGGGGTCTCCCACAGAGAAGAAAGCATGAAGCCTTATTTAAGGTGAGACTGGAATAACCAACTACCCTGACGAACCTGCATCTGAGAGATCCAGAAAAAGGACTGCTAAGTGTGTTAAAGAATCTACAACAAAGACTGTGTTCCTGACGACTGAGGACCTGCCCCAGAGACTGTATCATTCTAAAAGGTTATGAAAGTAGTTGTTATAATTATCAATAGGCTTAGTGGATAGGTTAAAGGGGTTGTAGAAATTTATAGGATTAATAGTTAAGAAATTGTTGGTGTTTGTTATAAGTGAATTTAGTAATAAATAAATAAGTGATAAATAATAATTTAAAAGTTCAGTTACAGATAACCTTTCAACGATTACTCCCAGAATGGTCTTTCTCACTTCATTCCTTATTTGCTTCCTATCGACCACTTTCATCCTTGGAGTTTTTTCCAAAGTCACTCTTAGACCTCTGTGGTTTTAATTAACCAAGTAGTTCAGTGCCATCAGTCTCCTTCCATCAATTTATTAGTCATTTCCTTCTTGGACTCATTAATGAACATACTTAATAACACTGTTTCCATCCCCAACTCTCCACAGCCCTCCCCAACCCTCACCACAATGCCTTTCTCCTTGCTAGGAACTGCTGGACATTCATCCCTTGACCTCTTTCTTTTGTACCAGCTTGAAATCCATAAATATGAGCTTCCATTCCAGGGTTAGTGACAAATCTCTGGGTACATGTGTAGGCGTGCAGATACATATGTATGCAGAGAGGGCAGAAGGGGGATTCTGACAGAAGACACAGAGAAAA
>CAJQZJ010000181.1:2115279-2187191 GCA_907164525.1 Lophiomys imhausi
CTCATCTCTGTTAATAGACATTTGATGGCTCTCTTTTTAGATTTCACATATAAACAAAATCATGTGGTATTTACCTTTCATTGCCTGACTTAATAAGGCTTACCATGATGCTGTCCAGTTCCATACATGAAGTTGCACATGACAGTTTCTGTCTTCTTTAGAGCTGAATTACATTGTGGGTATTCACCAAGACTTCTATATTCATTTATCCACCAATGGACATCTAGATTGTTAGTATATTTATGTATAATTAGTCCTGTTTTGCCACCGTTGAATATGCATATATCGTAGCATCACACACTACTTCATGGATATATTCAGTTATTTTTTTTGTCAATTACCAAATCAAAACAAAACAAAAGGGAAAGGATGTGTGAAGAGATGGGTTATAAGAATGGTGTAGTGAGAGCTTCCAGGTTCTCTGTGAGAAAATCTGAGGGGATTGTGCTAGGAAAGAAGATACAGTAACATGGGGATCTGTCTTGAAAGCAAGGTAGTTAGGTTTACCTGTGGTCTCCCTGTAGATGCCAAAAGTCATGAGTCAGTTTGCTAGCACCGGAAGTCTCCGGTGAGGGGATTGGGAGTGTGTAATTCCCTCCGTGGGAAGGTGGGTTACAGCATCCTCACTGAATGGACAGCCTTGCCATGTGGCATCTACTTTTCTACTACTTGAGGAGAGACAGAGGCTTGGGTACGCTTTCTCCCTAGTACCTCACTTTTTATAGAAATTTTAAAGTTCTTTTCAAAAATTGATCTCACCCTGTCCGTCATCCCTCACATTCAATCCTCTTTTCTTCCCATCCACTCATTTCCCTTTATTGGGTCCCACTACCTCTTTTCCACTGATTCTTCTTTCACACTGATAAAGGGGACTTTATTTGAATCTCTGGAGCCCCGTGGAATTCCCTCCCGAGAGATAGAGAATTTAAGAGTTTGTTCAAAAGGACTGACCATGTCCAGGCCTGAGGAATATTTACATCTGCCTCAGAAGGAAAGAGAAAGCGTCTTGCTCTTCCCCCCATGGATATAAATCACCTAAAACAAGTCCTTTTAAAGCACCCGCCACCTCATCTCTTCAGCTTCAGAAGAGGCCCTACCATCTGTCACAGCCCCTCTCCCCTCCAGGTTGCAGAAGAGTGAAAGGGGTGTGACAAGGCATGTGTCACCACAGGCCAAGGCGGTGGTGGCAGATGGTTGGAGGTAGGGGGTTACCAGGGACGAGGGAGGGGATCCATTGCCATAAATTTGGCGACAAGATTATTTCTGTTTGTCAAAGGTTCACATAAGCATATGCTCTCAGGGACTATCTTAAGGACTCTTGGTTATCAGGGACACAGTGTTTGCATCAGCTTTCTGCCCAGATGCTCTGTTGCATCACCCTACCCCGCCACAGCCATCATCACCCCCTAACCCAGGCCCCTGGCTTTAGAGAGGCTCAGGCTTCAGTCAGGAAGCACAGCATATGACATCTGTTGGACTCTTCAGATCACATGCTACATTTTCCAACAAAGACCTTTTTCCTCACCTTCACTATGTGTGTGTGGGGGGGGGAATGTGAGAAGAACCTTGAAGTCAGATACCTTAGTTTGGGGGTTTCAACACCCACAGTCCTCCTACCTACTACAATGGTACAATGTTGTCCAGTGGCTTCAGAAAGCATTTTTTCAGTTGCGTGTCCCTTTATTTATTTATTTGTTTACTTATTTATTTTGGTTTTTCGAGACAGGGTTTCTCTGTTTAACAGCTCTGGCTGTCCTGGACTCGCTTTGTAGACCAGGCTGGCCTCGAACTCGCAAATATCCGCCTGCCTCTGCCTCCCAAGTGCTGGGATTAAAGGCATGCACCACCACCGCCCGGCTGCGTGTCCCTTTTAAAATGTATGTATGTATGTATGTATGTATGTATGTATGTATGTATGTATATGTATGTATGTATGTATATATTTATTCTAAATTTATTGACTCATTGTCATTACAGTATTCTACTACACACTAAGAGAAAGTAAAATGTAAACTCCATATGCTTGTCGCTGAGCTACAATTTTAAAGCTGAAACAAACTTCCAAATGAAATGTAAACAAAACTACAAAACCAATAAAAACAAAATGAACAACCGTTATTTGAACAAGGTAGATGATGTTGTTTTTCTAAGATTAAATTGCTGTTCAGATCGTGACTGCTGTGCCGCCTGGGATACAGGTTCTTCTGAGTTCGTCATGCTGTATTACTGTGAGCCTAGCAATGACTCAGCTCTAGCACCACTTTTTTCCTATTAGATCCTCTGCTAAACTGTCATTCTTACAGCCCTAGGGATGTCATCTGGCCTTCACTGGAGACTAAGTCATCATTTATGTATTAAGTCCTCCCATGTTCTTTTCTCATTAGTCCTTGACAATACAAGCAGAACATTGGGAAGCTAATGAGTTCTTCTGCTAGTTATCTATACCACTATACATTCGCTTTCTCCTTTAACTAAAGTCCCAAACCTAAAAAAACTACTCCACAGCCTTCTTTGTAGCCATTCTGCAAGGTCTAGTTCAACGAGACAAAAATGAAAGTGTTATTTAAAGTCTTTTGAAGATCCTCTAAAGTAGGAAAGGAACTGCTTGCCCTTTGTCCCACCTTCCTACTTTGAGTGAAAGAAGATTAACAGGGCTATTGCAATCAGAGTCCAGAGTGCTAACCATTACACCATTGAACCCACATAAGGGCTATTGCAATCAAATTAGATCACAAAGGTGGACAAACTACATAGAGAACTGGCACAGTGTAGAGCTGGGATGAGTTAAAGTACTAACCATGGTCATGAAACCATCCCACCAACTCTGTACATCTCAGCTCCAAATGTTAGTGTCCTAAAAAGCTGAGTCATTTATCTTGTTTAAATCACTGTAGTTTTGGGAGTTGGGGAATCACAGACAACCTAATATGACCCTAATACATCAATACAGATATGCAAGAGGGCCCAGAAGTCCTGTAGCTCTCCTTGGGTTTTGTGTCGTCATTCAGACTGGTGATAGGCAGTAGGCTTATCTCATTTGTTTTAGGTTTTGTTGATGATTTAAGAGGAGGGGAGAGAGAGTTGGTATTGCCATCATGGAAAACAATATATAAATTACTAAAAAACGAAATAGAACCACCCAGAATGATATCAGCACCACAAAGATTTTCCTGCCTTCCCATGTTCATGCTACACTCTTCACAAAAGTCATGGTATGGGAACAATCTAAATATTCATCAACTGATGAATAAGGGATTGTGGCACACACAAAGAGGAATGTGATTCTACATTTTCATAAAAATGGGGAGAAGACTTTATCATTTTCTTTTTTTAATGTTTATTTATTACTTCAGGCTACATCTCCATCACAGTGCCTTCTTTTCACCCCTCCCAATCCCGCCCTCCCACCCTCTACCCCCATCCCTTCCATCTCACTCCTCTGGAGTGGAGTGTCCCTAGATAACATTCCCCCGCCCCAGTTCAGCAGTCATATGAGGGCCTACAAAGCAGCACCATTAGGGTAAAGTGTCTCATTGACAGGAAACAAAGTCTCTGTTCCTGTTCCCTTTGACACATTGGCTATAGTATATAGTTATCTTGTACTATATGGCTAAAAATCTGATTATAAGCGAATAGATGCTATGTGCATCCTTCTGAGTCTGGGTTAGATCACTCAGGATGAGCTTCTGTAGTTCCAACCATTTGGCTGCAAATTACATGATTTCGTTGTTTCTGCAACATGGATGAAAATAGAGCTCATCACTCTAAATGCAATAACCCAGACACAAAATCATAAAATACTTCACAGCCTCACTTATACCTGGAATGTTTTGTTGAAAAACAAATGAGCACAACATGCAAACAGGGACAGTATATGCAGACAAAATGAGATTAGTGGCAGGGATGAGGTCCTGGGGTGCAAAATTGCAGTTCTATTGGATGAATAAGTCTAGATATCTAATAAACAACAAGAGTACTATAGTTAGTGATAATGAACTGTACACTGAAAATTTACTAAGATGGTAAATCGAAGGTGTTCTTATCACAGAAAATACTATGATAGTACAAGTATGTTAATTTGTTTGACTACAGCAATCATTTCACTACAGAGTGTATATATATGTGTGTGTGTGTGTGTGTGTGTGTGTGTGTGTGTGTATACAAATTCATGTTGTACACATTAAATATGTACAAGACAGTTTTAAGAATCCTAGGATTGCTGGGGATGGTGGGGCACACATTTAATCCCAGCACTTGAGGGGCAGAGGCAGGTGAATCTCTGTGAGTTAAAGGCCAACCTGGTCTACAAAGCAAGTCCAGGACAGCCAGGGCTACACAGAAACCGTGTCTCAAAAACCAAAACAAACAAACAAAAAAATCCAAGGATTAAACTTATCACACAAAAATGTAATTCATAAGGATATGCCATACCTCCAGAAGCTGTCATTGTCACCCAGAAAGTCACTAGGGTGATGCAGTACAGACAATGGAAGTCCTACTGGGAGTCCCTAACTTAGAGTGTGACTCAGTCTGGCACTACAGGACAGAAACTAGAATTGAATGTAGTAGGGAGCTTGAAGGAGATGGCCTCTAGTTTGAGGAAGCTGGTGAGACCCTGAAGGAAGCAGGCTGGAAGAAACCACATCCAACTATGTGTGCTGCCTGGCTCTTCCTCAGCCCCACAGTGCTGTACAGAGAACCGTGTTTTTGATGACATGAGAAACCTCAAGCCAAGAAAGTGGCTGTCAATGCTTCCTAGAATGCCAGTGGCATGGAGCAGGTGACAGGAAGGTGGGGGCTGAAGTGCTAGCCAGGAAGGGCCAGCTTTCTACCCCTCAGTGGGGCCTCAGCTGCTGCACATAGCCACAGCTCTGGAAACTTGACTCTTCTGACTGAAATCCCCATGCTAACTTCAAATTTAGCTCTGGGCCTTGAGCCACTTCATAAGTTGTCTCCTCATATCTTCCCCAATCCACAACCTCAGAGATCAGTGCCAAAATCTAGGAGAGGTTATTAAATGCAAACCTGCTCAACCCAACTCCAAACAAACCTTAAGCCACTGGAGAGAAGCCCCTGCGCCTTTGCTATGAAATTTTTCAACCTCTGCCCTCTTTCCCCATTTCTACTCCCACCTCACTTCTTGCTTTCCCAGCTTCCTTGTCCTTGGCCCAGCTGGCCTTCCCTTTCCCCACTGGCTCTGCCAAGCCCCACAGGGTGACGTAGTGGAAAAGGCATATGTTTGAGCTAAGGAGTGAAAGTTGATCTGGGATCAGCCACTAATGAACTGTAAGATCCAGGACAAGTCACTCCAATCTTCTCAGTCTGTTTCCATTCCTGAAAAAGAAATATAATATTTCTGGTAAGAAAACTGCCATTGTGACTTAATTGAATGAGACAAAATATGTAAATGTCCCTAAAATCTAGTTGGGAATTTCTGTTGATAAGCATGTCATGTATCCTCCTCCGGTCATAATTATTCCCCAAACCTCACCCTTCCAATGCTTTTGGTCTTGATGAATGACACCTGCTGTCATCCAGCAAGCAAACAATGATTCCTGACTCATTCTTGTGCCTTAACTTCTAAGTTCAATTCATCACCAAGTAAATCCTGTCAATATTACTTCCGTGTCTAAGCCAGATATTGTCTCATAAGACCACGTACCCTTGTCACTGCTTTAAAAAGTGGCAATTTTACCTTTATGGTGTGATGATTCATGCTAACCTCCCCACTCTTTATTGTATTCTCAGGCCTAGCACAGCATTTGTCATGAAGCTGGGAGCTTAATAAACAGAGTTGAGTAAGAGAATTAGATGGGAGTTAGAATTATTGCCATTAACTGGTAAAGCACATGATTTTTGCAGAATCTAAATGCCTCTTCCCAGAGTGACAAAAATAGTGAAGAACCAAGACACAGTTTGAAAAGCAACTGATCTCAGAGTCAACTCCCCAGCTTTCTTGAGGTATAGAATTAAATGAAACTGTAGAAATTGATGGTATGCAGTGTGCCAATCTGGTATACCATAAATGATTACCTTAAAGCGATTACAATCATCAAGTTTGTTAGCACATTCACCATCTCACAGTTTTCAGGGTGGGTGGTGTGTGTATTTGTGAGGTTTGTGTAGTATGTGGGGTGTGTGCATGTGTGTGTGTGTGTGTGCATGTGTTGAGATTATATAGGATCTGTTCATGAGCTGAGCATAGTGACATTTGTCTCTAATCCTAGCACTTGGGGTTGTTGAGACAGGAGAATGCCAAGTTACAGGCCAGTCTGATCTGCATACCAAGACTGTCTCAAAATTCTAAATTTCAAGAACGCAATACAACAGTGTTTACTCAGTACGTTGTATGTTAGATAAAACTCACTCATAATGTAAATGAAACTTTGTCCACTTTTCGAAATGACAAAATTGCTGAGTGTGCAGTATATAATAAGGTAGAGGTGTATATCTTTTGTACATGTTTGTCTATAGACTGAACTTCAGTCAAATTATTTCTCTGGTGATTAGGGTCTGCTGACATGGTGTGAGTCTGAGTCAGGAAAATAATTATATTGAGATTATTCATCATTTTTTCATGCATGGTATAGGAGATCTATCAGCCTTGACAACCCTTGTGGCTGATGATTGAATTTTGTTTTAATTAAATCTGTTCTGATCATGTTGGAACATTTTGTTTCATGATATCCTTAAACAATGTACAGTAGCAATTGCTTATGTAATGTTCTCATATTATTTATTGAAAACGATTTAAAGATGTTATAATGCATGTTTGGGTATGTATTAAAGTACTATATCATGTTATAAATGGGACTTGGACACACACACAGATTCTGGCACCTCAGGGAATCTTGACAACATTTTCCATAGATACTAAGTTATATCTGTATATCTGCCTGTGTGAGTGGGATCCAAGGGAAGGGTCAGGCAGATCCATGCTTGGTAAAATGGAATTTTCCTGCTGTCTGAAGGTAGAAGGGGTGAGGGTTAGGAACACTTGATAGCTACACAGTGATTCCTCAAGGCGCCAGTCTCATTGAACATGGAGAATGAGTCATGAGAAAATGTAGGGATGTCTCTGGAAGAAATGTGCGAGCAGAGTCGGAATAAGAATTATATTCATTATTGAGAGTTAATTGTGAGCAAGACACCAAATGAGATATTGGTTTAATCTTCCATCCAAACCAGACAGGATCTAAAAGGCCAGAAAGAGGAAGTGACATACTTGAGCTCACCAAGCTACTGGGTTGGGGCCAGGGCTGTCTATCTAGGATTCCTGTTCTTTTTACTTATACCATAATAGTCCACAGTACAAAACTTGAGGAGCTTAACAGGAAAGTGTGCATAAAGAAATGGAGTTAAAATCCAAGCTACTTATATCCAGTATAAGCACCAGACCAAACTGGATAAAGCAGTAATGAGAATAGCCACAAGTTCAAAGCCAACTTGGGCTACACAATGAAACCCCACCTTGATTTAAAAATAACAGTATCAGACCACAGAACTCCAGGTTCTGGGCTCCTAGGCTCCCTCAAAAGCTCCTGATAATCAGCTGATGGCAATGACAAGATGTTCATGTCTCTGTTCTGCTGATTCAGCACCCTCCCCCTATGAGAACCATTCAGTCTCTGATTTGCAACATGTTCTTGATGCTCTAGTGTAGTGGTTCTCAACCTGTGGGTCTTGAGTGACTCTTTTACAGAAGTCTCATCTCAGATATCCTGCACATCAGATATTTTCATTATGATCCATAATAGTAGCAAAATCATAGTTATGGAGTAGCAACAAAAATAATTTTAGGGGTGGAGGTCACACAACATGAGGAACTATATTAAAGGGCCACAGTATTAGGAAGTTTGAGAACCACTGCTCTAGTATCTAGTGATGTTAAGGGCTATGATTTTAGAGTCCCTTCTCTCTTGGCATCCCAAAGTCAGGAGATGAAAAATAGTATTGCAAAGCCATTCAGAAGTCAGAAAAATGGGTTAAATATTTTAATGAAGTGAGGCATCTTGATACCTGCCCATGGTCCCAGCTACTCTGTAGAGACAGACAACAGGATCACTGCTCAGGAATTTGAGCAACATTTTATAGCAAGATCAACCATTTGGTTGTAGTTGAGCAACAAAGACTTCATTCAGAAAAGACTTAGTGTCTATTGTAACTCAACAGTTTAATCCAGGTTAATATGGTCTTTTAAGTTTTCCAAATAGACAGGAACCTGAAATATTTACCTCATTGCTTTAACATTTACCATCTATTGTATCTTAGACAACTCCCTTCCTTTTCCGATCCTCAGATTGCACATCTGGAAATGGAGGACATCATCCTTTTGCTTCATGGGCATTGACTAAATGAAGAGTTAATGTGCATGCAGCACTCTCGCAGGTACCTGGCATGAGGTAGACATGTGCTGTTGTTACTCATAACCAGCTGTGCCTAGCCTAACATCCTGTTTCAGCAGATCTTAATAGTTATTAAGCAAGTGTTAAAAGGTTCCATTTACTTACTCAGACATTTTATTGTAAACACAATTAGCAATGTTATCCTGTTTAGACACAATCCCCAGTGTGCCTACTGATCAAACTTTAGAGTGATCAAACTCCTGAAACAGTTGTCTACCATGACAAGAAACAGTTTGGGGAAGGCATAAGTATTTTTTGTCTGCTATCTGTAACTGTGACATACTCTGAGAACACATGCTAGGGGATACATGTTCTTATGCTCTTAGTATTCTGAAAAAAAATTATACAGTAAATTCAGTGTATTTTACATTGAAAACTATGAAGAAATCCTGTGATTGATTTTTATCCAATAAAACATGATTTCAAAGGACTACAGTCTTATATCTATAATCTTCCATTATCAATGTTTACAAATGGAAACTTTCCTCTTTTTTGTGGTTACTGGATACTTGATACACATTGGCTGAAGAGAAGGGTGAAATCTTCATTATTTAGCCTAGATGATCATTAAGGGATGGACCCTCAAGTGTTTGATATTGATACAAGATAGCAAATGGCACTGCAGGGGTTTTCAGTGATCACATCTGGACCTACAGGGAACCCCTGGATTGAAAGGTATGGTCATCATAGCTGAGCACCATAAGACTAATAATCAGGTATGTTGGCCAACCTCTATGATTCTATTACTCAGGAGGCTGGGTCAGCGGGATTGCTGTGAGTTCTATGTCAGCTTGAGCTACAGAGTGAAACCCCGTCTTTCAAAAAAGCATGAATCCAAAAGAAGACCCATGCATGGAGCAGAATCAGCAGGGAGGTGCCTCCACACACCTTCCTGTGCACCCTAACATCGGCATTTCCCAAGACCATTAAATGAACAGTGTCCTCTGACTTTATACAGTGCAGTGGTCCTATGCATGTTTAGAGAGGAAATGGGAAGTACTTCTAGATAAACAGATAAAGGAAGCATTACGTAGAATGAGGGGCTTGTCTGTGTTAGCCAGGCCAGCCCAGCCCAGCTCATGAGTGAGTTTGATGGGCAAAGGTGTCTTCTTCATCTGGGTTTGCTGTTGTTTCCAGACTGGTCAGTGTTACTAGTCTCTCCTTGAGTCTAGAGAGAAGAAGGCATCTAGGCACCCCAGACACTAGGTTCTACCTCTGAATTTCTCCTGGACCTTTCCTAGACCTGCGTGATGCCTGTCCAGCTGAACATTAACCTAAGGGTGGTTCTACTTGTTCCTGGAACAAGGACAGAGGGAGTGACTCAATGATTCTTTCTGAGACGCCTTTGGTTTTTAACAATTTTTCTTTAACCTGGATCCTTAAAGAAATGGTCTCAATAGGAAGCAGGAACATAGCATAGCCTGAGACAGAGGCACAGCCACACCATCATGGTCCAGTCAGACTGGGCCATAGAACCAACTATAATTTCTTTCCAGGTCCCAACTCACTTGAATACAGCTAAGTGACATATGAGGGTCCAACACCTGCTCTCTCTGACCTTCAGACTTTTGTATAGAAAGATCATATGTGCCCTACCTGATATGAGCCAGCCACAACCATGCAGTCTTGATTGAGCAGTACTCAGGCATCAGGCTATCTTTTCTCCAGATCCGCTGTGCCACATACCTAGCTATGTGATACTGGGGAAAATGTTTAACTTGGCTGAGTCTTGGTTTCTTTTGTAAACATGGTGAAGTCATGGTAAAAAAGTGGCATCTAGTTTTGCAGGGTCATTAATAGGATTCGAATCAACAATCTTTGTAAGTTATAACACAATCTTGGACAAATTATTCAGCTTTACTCTGCCTTGATTTTCTTGTCTTTAAAATGGAAAGTATGACAGTACCAACTAAAGGGATATTGTGAGAATTAAATTAGACTATATTTTTAAAGCACTTAGAGCAAATGTTACCACCAAGTAAGTACTATGGAGTTGTTTATTAAATTGGTGAATATTAGCTTTTCTATTCATTCTATAGTCACTATGTGGTAGGCATGGCGTGAATCAATGGGAATGCAGAAATGAACCAAGTCCACAAGATTCTCTACTTTTGTGGAGCTTAGAGTCAGCTAAGGAAAACAGACAGTAAATAAGGCAACTTATAAGCCAAACAAAACAGACACAATGATTTCCAAGAAGAAAATGAAGCAAGGTTGTAGGGAAAGAGTCTTGGGGAGAACATGCCTACCATTGTTGCACAATACAGAGAAGTCAGTGCTTCAGCAGGGACCTGAATGCAAAACAGCAGAATTTAGAAGCAAGCTGCATTCCAGAGAAAGGACAGAACTGGTCCACAGGTTCTGAAGTGTGGTTGGAATAGAATGAAGAAGAGTGGAAGCAGTAGCCAGAGAGAGCAAAAAGAGATATAAAAACCTGATCATTTTGAGCCACACATGGGTTCCATACAATGGAGTTGAAGTCCAATTACGAGTGCAGCAAGAAGCTGCAGGTTTTTAGAGCAACTGCTTATTGTGTTTGTTTGCTTGCTTGCTTGCTTGTTTTTGTTTTGTTTTTATAGGGCAGTGAAGGTCTGGTCTAGTGAGAAGAAATACAAGTTCAAGATTGCACAAAGCTGGGACTGACATCAAGCTATCTTCCTTCTCCAGCATCCTCAAGTTTGTTTGTGGTTCTGTTCCAGCCTACCTCCATGGAACAAAGTTCCTGAGAGATATTTCTGATTTTTTTAAAAATTGGGAACCCTTTCTGGGCACATGCTGGTGCTTGGCATTGTGCCTCACCATGCCTGCACACACACAGGGGGCACTGAGAGCTTCCCTACCTTTTAGCTCCCTGAGAAAAAGTGGAAATTCCTGAACTAGTAAGTATGATGTTCTTAACCTAGTAGGAGGAAACTGGAAGCTGTACCTACATACACAAAGAGACAAAGAGTCACATTGACAGGAAGATTTAGCCAAAGGCCTACGCAATCGTTTTTTTTCCTCATGCAAGAGAGAAAGAAAAAAAAACATTGATTTGTGAAAGAATGCTGCCTTGGACCTTGCAGTTAATCATTCGCTAAAAGAACAGCAGCAGCCTGGTCTGCTAGACTGGTTTTTGCTTTTGTTTTTGTTTTTGTTTTTTCAAATTTCTACTGGAGATCAAGGCTCTTCATTTAGAAATAGCCAATTGAAGGTCATCTCATAATTCCCTTCTCATAGATCAAGGAACTGAGCACTAAAACATTGTAAATATTTATGAAAAAAGTAAATAAATTTAGAATGCATAGGACAGTGTTGCCTCACAAAATACTGGGCTTGACATGTATTTTTCTCTATGTCCATAAAGGAGAAACTGAAAATCACATTTAATACAAAATCTCAGAGAAAACTATTATTAACCATGTAGTTTCTCTACTGTTTTTTTCCAAAGCATACAAAAACAAAAATAAATGAAAATGTGTTGCATCAAGTATTTCTTATATTTACCTAAAAATTATGAACACTTCATCAATTAAATATTCTCAAAAAGCATGATTTATCTAACTTCTATGTAATATTACAAATATATATTTCATAACCTATGCAATGTAAACTCTGCTCTTGTTAACAGTTCTCCAAGTGTGAAAACACTATTATTATAATTAAAAAGAAAACATTGAGAAAATGGTCTATAGTGGGATGACTTTGAAAATTATTATTCTGACAAAATGTTACAAGTTTTTCTTAAGCACAACTAATCTCAGAGCCTTATTATACCAAACTGTATGAAATTTATATGTAATTCCAAGGAGATATGGTATGCAAGACTTCCCATCTGTTGCACAAAACATTGGTTGGAGTCTCCCCAGAATAAATATGGGGAAATGCTGCCCTCTGGTGGTTATTTAAAACTTTTCTTTCTTTCTTTTGTTTATTTATTACTTCAAGTTACATCTCCATCACAGTCCCCTCTCTCCACCCCTCCCAGTCCCCCCTCCCACCTTTTCCCTCCTCCCACCTATCCTACTTCTCCGGAGTGGGTTGCCCCTACATATCAGCCCCCCACTCAGTTCAACAGTCATATGTGTGTTAAGAGCTTCCTCTTGCACCTGGGACCTATATGGCAACTCTATTAAGTGTCCCACTAACAGGTAGCAAGGTCTATGATCCTGTTCCGTTTGGTGCGTTGGTTGTAGTATAGTTATCCTGAACTATATGACTAAAATCCAGTTATAAGTGAATAGATGCCACATGTATCTTTCTGAGTCTGGGTTAGCTCACTCAGGATGAGCCTTACTAGTTCCATTCATTTGGCTGCAAATTGCATGATGTCCTTGTTTCTGATAGCTGAGTAGTATTCCAATGTGTAAATGTATCACAGTTTGTTTGGTATTCTTTTTTTTTATCCATTCTTCAGTTGAGGGACATCTGGGTTGTTTCCAGTTTCTAGCTATTACACATAAAGCTTCTATTAACATAGTTGAGGAGATGTCCTTGTGGATTGGTGAGGAATCGTTTGGATATATACCCAGAAGCACTATGGCTGGGTCTTGAGGTAGAGTTATTCCAAGTTTTCTGATATCAACAATAGAGATTGTACAACTTTTCACTCACACCAGCAATAGAGATGTGCTCCGCTTTCTCCACAACTTCACCAGCTTGTGCTGTCTTTTGAGTTTTTGATCTTAGCCATTCTGACAGGTGTGAGATGGAATCTCAGAGTTGTCTTGAGTTGCATTTCTCTGATGATTAAGGATGTTGAGCATTTCTTCAAGACTCTCTCAGCCATTAGAGATTCCTATTTTGTGAATTCTTGATTTAGCTCTGTATGCAATTTTTTTAATTGGATTGTTTGGTTTCTTAGTGTTTAATTTCTTGAGTTCTTTATAAATTTTGAATGTTAGCCCTGTCAGATGTGGGGTTGGTAAAGATCTTTTCTCAATCTGTAGGTTGCCGTTTTGTTCTAATGACAGTGTCCTTTGCCTTACAGAAGCTTTTCAGCTTTTCAGTTTCATGAGGTCCCATTTATTAATCGTTCATCTTAGAAGATGGAAAGATCTCCAATGCTCATGGATAGGTAAGGTCAACATAAAAAAATGGCCATCCTACCAAAAAGCAACATACAGACTCAATGCAACTCCTCTCAAAATACCGACACAATATTTTACACACCTTGAAAAAAAAATTTTCAACTTCATATGGAATAAAAACAAACTCAGAATATCTAAATCAATCCTGGACAATAAAACAACATCTGGAGGTATCACCATCCCAGATTTCAAGCTGTACTACAGGGCAATAGTAATAAAAACAGCATGGTACTGGTATAGAAACAGACCAGTTGATCAATGGAATAGAGTCGAAGCCCCAGAAATAAGCCTACACATATATGGTCATTTAATTTTGACAAAGAAGCCAAAACTGTACAATGGAAAAAGGACAGCATCTTCAACAAATGGTGCTGGTGTAACTGGATGTCAACATGTAAAAGAATGCAAACAGACCCATTTTTATCACCTTGCACAAAACTTTAGTTCAAGTGAGTCAAAGACCTTAACATAAAGCCTGACACACTAAATCTAATAGAAGAGAAAGTGGGGAAAAGCCTTGAACTCATTGGCATGGGTGACAACTTCCTAAAGAGAACACCAAAAGCTCAGGCTCTAAGACCAAGTGCCATTCTTAACACATCATATTGGGAGTATAATATGGACACAATGTTGACATTGGCAAGTAACAGGTGTTTTCTCAGAATTCAGAATCCTCTTTAGGTTATAAAGGTGGGCATCAAAAAATTCAATGTTCATAAAGATATCCACTTGTAAGTAGAAGAAACACTTTCAGGTCTTTTTTATTTTTTTATTTTTTCAATATTCATTTATTTCTTCAAGTTATGTCTCAATCGCTGTCTCCTCCCTCCTTCCCCTCCTGGTCTCACCCTCCTATCCTCTTCCCCTCACCCTTCTATCAGCTTTTTTTTTTTCTAATTTAAGGTGTACCTTCCCACCCCAACAGCTCCCCCTTTTAGTTCAATAAAAGGTTCTTTTTCTTTTATTTTCTTTGTTTATTTTTTATTTCCAAAGAATAGTATATGTTTATGCATACACATATTTGTTTTCTTTTTTGATCAGATCAATCCCTCTTTATTTTGTTTTAATTTTTTAAAAATATTTTTATTTCTTCAAGTTACATCTCAATCACAATCCCCTCCCTACTCCCCCCTCTGATCCCACCATCCCACCTCTTCCCTCTCACACCCCCCCATCTGATTCCTTTTGTTTTTTATGTTTAGGGTGTATCTTTTTCTCCCCAACAGGTCCCCCTTTCAGTCCAACAAATGGCTCTTTCTCCTATAACTACATATACAATACAAAACAACAAAAATAATTAGGCCACAATTATGAAAATTATAGGGCTTAGCATACATTCCCAATGTCCAGGCCATATGTATTTGGCAACTGATGTTAACATTCTATTATCTATCTATCTCCATGAGTTAGTTTAAAGTTCTATACCTAACTCGGGTCTTTTGTTTTTTTAACCACTGAGTTGAATTAGGATTGCTTGTACAAATATGTGTAGGGAATTATTTAATGGAACATGGGGAAATTTCTGAAGGCTACAACTGAAGATAATAGCACCCATTCTCACAGCAACCATTAATTATCAATAACTTCTAGAGAGTCCTCATGAAACCCCACCCCTATACATGACTGAATGCTATAGGGCCCAATTGTGTACAAGTGTCCACAGCTGCTATGTGTTCATGATTGCAATGGCTACGTTATATTGAGTTAAATTATTAAGATTCATTAGGGCTGTAAAGATGGCTCAGCAAGTAAATATGCTTGCTTCCAAGCATGACAATCTGAGTTCAATCCATAGCACACACATGGAGGAAAGAGAGTACTGATTCTCACAAGTTGTCCTTTAACCTCTACATGCACTCTAATAGACATGTACACATACATATGTGTACATGCTCATGCACACAACAAACAAATGATTGTAAGGAAAAATCAATATACTTATATCTTATGTAATATAGGTGAAATTTCCAGGTGACTTAGCAAAATTTTAAACAATAATAAACTTAATGAAAAAAATGTCAACTACCTGAAGCCTGTCAAATTTGCCCAAAGGCAAGAGATCTAGTAAAAAAATATTTATTAAGTGAATCTACAAGATCTGGACAAGAACAAAAGAAAGCTACTCACCTAAGCCCTGAGATTCCTCCTCCCTTCTCTAGCTGAGTCCGACTGAATAAAAAAAAATTAAATAAGAAACTTCATTCTGGGTAGGTTTCTCAAAGAACACAGGCCACCTTCCCTTGTCACCAGCCAAGGGAGATCACCAAGACAGATGAGCCATCAGCCAGTATCATCATTTCCCTCCACCTCACAAGCTCCTGGTGACCACACACGTGGTCAAAAAGGATGGCAAAATGTGCCTTCCTTCTATCAGACTTCATCATGGAGAAGATACTCTATTCCCAGGGGTGGCTGAGTACTACTGGTCCCCCAGATGCCCTTGACCCAGGTTGCTCATGGGCAGAGCTTCAGTCCTAGGAGACCCAAGGTGAGAAGACCAAGGGCTACTGCCCTTTCCAACTCTCCTGGTCACAAAGCAATGAGCACAATCCCAAGAAAAGTGGGACAGTGTCTCAACCTCCAACTGTGGAGCAGTGATCTTTAAACAGAAGTCTCCAAAGCTCTTCCTAAAGAAGTTGGCTTTATCCAAGCAGACTGTAGTAACTCTCAGTAACCAGGCATCTTTGGTGATAAACAATTAAGAAGCTCCTGAGAAGCGTGTTAATTAAGAGTCACAGTCTAAACTACAAATAAATGACTTTACTGAGTAGAGCCAAGGGAAGAGACAATGATGATGAGCACCCCTGAGAGCTAAACAAATTTCAAAGACTTGCCTCAAATACTACAAGTTGGAAGCCTACCAAATTTAATTGGATCTGACTGTTGAACAATTGGTGCCCCAGGACATGTTCAAAAACAAGCCTAACATCTGGGTGTGATTGCCTCAAATGCACATTTCAGCTTAACTGAAAGATGAGGAACAGAAAAAGTCACAGAGAGCGCTGAAGAAGCTACTGCCATCCCGCAGTAATGGTGCATGTTCTGGAGGCTGTGATCTCTGCTTATCAGTGGAAAGACTTCACGCTGAGGGAGAACTCTGCCTCGCCTCGCCATAATAGTGTAATTAAGCCACAAAACAGGAATGTAACAGCAGAAGTAAGCCTTGGAGAGGGAAGACAGAAATCTAGTTGACACAATATATTTCCTTACATGCCTAGTTTTCAACAAAAAGAATTAGGAGAAAAAAAAAAGAAAAAAAAAGAATTAGGAGACAAGGAAAAAACAGAAAACATATGGCAATATGCAGAAGAGAAAGCAAACTCCTAGAAGCCATGAGCGCCCTCCAGGATTGGATTTGGCCAAGACTTCAAAGCTGCCATTAGAAATAGGTTCAGAGAATTAAAAGAAACCATGTGCAAAGAAATAAAAGAGAAATGTTGGGCCTCCCTAAATCCTCTTCTTAGTAAAAGCAATGAGAAAGCTAGCAATTTTTTCCCAAATCAATGTTCTCCTAACAGGAATAAGTCAAGGGTTTACAACAATCTTAGGTGGATTTAAGCAAGCAAAATAATGGAAGATCTCAATAACAATAGTGATATTTGTGGTATTGTGTCTTGCCCAGGCCTAATCTCATACACTGTAGCTCCAAAATAGTCCAGAGAGCTCAGTCTACATTCACAGTGACAACTAAGACCCTGGGAGTCAGCATGGAGCAGAAGGGGGCTGGACCTACTGCAGAAGTGATTCCACAACACTGTCGTTACTTGACCAGTCTAGTGTTGCCTTGGAACAGTCCCTTTCGAAGGGTATGTGTGTTTAACTAGAGTCAGGGTTCTGTCAGCATAAAAATCCTTTTGCCTCAGAGCATTTGTCAAAAATAGTTCCACACAACTATATTTGCTGCTCCATGAAACACCTCAAACAGACAGTGGACTAATGAAAAGATGTTTGAAATTAAATCAGGCAAATGAAATATCCATAAAAACATTTTTTTACAAAGAAATCCCCCCCCAAATCAATGAGAAATATTTCCACAAGGTACTGTGATAATTGGACCATCAAATTAATGGAATGATGATTGTATTTGCATTTCCATCTAAAAGTTTTATAATTCATGTTACAAGTATTTAATTATTTGATTTATTTGGAGTTCATTTGTTATGTACAGCATGCAGTAGATGCTTGTTATGTATACCTCACACAGCTAAGATGTAAATTGGGTAATTTACAAAGGATTTGCTCATATTTTTGAAGTCTAGAAAAGTCCAAAATTGCAATGTGATAAGGGACTTTTTCTATGTCACCATGGTAGAAGTCTAAAAGGCCAGAGAGATCAAGAGATCAAACTTTCAATCTCAAGTCCTTTTATATTACCATTAATCCATTTTGAGCACATAATCCTCACAACATAAGGTCCCACTTCCCCGCACTGCTGTCCTGGGTATTATGTTTTCAACACATGCTTTTGAGGGACTCATTTAAACAAGTGAACTCTCACTTAATAATTTGGGAGAAACATACACAGGATCAGGGAAATGGAGTAAAGTCCTGTTCAGACAAAGCAAGCTATCTAAAAGAATTTCAACCATGAACTGGTCAGTTAATAGACCAGTCACTTTGTTATAATTATACTGAATCCCCTCCTCAAATAAATGGTATGCTCATTGGGAAGATCATGTCTATTTCCTTCTCACAGCTTCAGGTTTGTTCATACATGCAGACAGAAATGTTGCATACTGACCCTATGTATAGGTGTTTGGAGTTAATGTCAGGTTTTATGTTTTACTTAGGGATGTTACCCTAACCACTTTGGTAATGTTCCTTAACTTGTTCTCAATCATAAAACAAAGAAATTATACTATCTAACCCTACACGATGTCCTTGAGGGTTAAATGAGACAATTTGTGTAAAATACTTAGCACAGTACCTATCCAAGAGTCAATATTAGAAAAGCAACTCTATTCCAGCCCTCCACCCACTTACTGGTAGGACCTGGAAAACTAATTGTCTTTTAATGGCAACTCAGGCCCAGAGGTGAAAAACTTCCAACTCGAAAGCATGACTGCTGACTTCATGATTCTAGATGTCTGTGAAGCAGACGGTATCCCTGGCCTTTTACTCACTGCTTCCTGGTGGCCTCCCTCCTCCCATTTTTCAGGGTTTTATGACTTGAGCCAAGCGGAGTTATCAGAGGGAATTGCAAATCACATTCTCTGTGCTGACAAACATCCTATCTCAATCCACTTTCCTCCATCAAAATATTATGATCTATGTCTCTGAAGTCCAAGATAAATCATTCGAGTACTATTGCTAAGACTGTCTGCAAAAAGTTCACTGCCATCAGAGGAAATAATTAAAATTTCACATACTTCCTTAGGGCAATATTCTGTTATATTTGATTCAGTTGAACGGCCATAATGAGAGCTCCTTATAGTTTGATAGCTTTCAAAGAAATTTTTTATTACTATCTTGGAAGAATAAAACCAACTGTGGGACTAGGAGGATGGGAGTCATTCATTAACTTTGCAACTGCAATAAACAGATGTTATCCTAACACCTTGGAGAACACTATACCATTCACCCCTCTCAACAACTGGAAAGAAATCTCTTCATCTTCCACCAAAAGTTCCTCTTAGAAAACTTGAGCCCCTTTCTGAGTAATCTCTGTCTGGTCCCCAGGGGAGGCAACCCTGCTGGATTATTGATGATCTCTTTCCTCTACCCCATCATCCCCCTGTGCAAACTGCACTCTATCCCTCTCTGGCTTTGATTGCTGCCAGTCTGACTCATTTGTCAATTTCCAATCTTTAGTTATCGCTCCCCACTCAGGTGCTTATTAAAAGCTACAGTCTATTTCTATCTCGTCCATCTTCTCATCCTCTGAATCTACCACATATAAGGTCATATTTCTCTATTCCAGTTTTGCTAATGGCCTTAACAGCACTTAATAAGAACAGAAAAGAATTTCACCTTCCAAGAGGTGTCATCAACTTTCAACAAGTTCCCCATGAATTCTGACTGTGTTTCTTCTTCAAAGATCAGTCGAACAGGACTGTTGACGTCTTCTGCCCTGGGGACTGCTTCATAACATGCAGTGTCCTGCTGGATCCTATCTGCTGAAAGCCACTTACAGAGTGGAAAGTTATATTTAGTCATAATCATTATGCTTGGCAAATGACCTTAGGGGCCAGTCATGTTCCAAGAACATTAGCTGACTGGCACCCTATAGCTAATGTACTGTTTCCCTTTTCTCACAAAGTCTGGATAAGTTGACCAAAATTCCACAGTATCATGTCCAAGCTCTTATGGGTCTGGAGGCATTGCAGAAAGAAAAGGTGCTGGATTTGCAGTCCTTACAGAATTGATGGTGGGAAACTGAAAAAAGGGAGTGTGGCATGCATGGAGTCTTAAAAAGAAGCCCTTTGGCTCTTACAAGCAGGATTATGGGACCACACCATTTATAGTTTCTTAGAGTTATTCAGAGGGCAAACATTCTGTATTTACTCTCCCAACATCTACCCATTTTGAAACTGGCCCTAACAAATCTGTAAGGTAGAGATCAATGGGGAGTACAACTTCTTGTTATGTCAGACCTCTTGCAGTTAATGGGGGAAGCAAGCTGAGGACAGACAGAATCAATGCCCTAAAGTACTAGACATAGATCAGGTAGACAGACAAATGCATAAAGACACTAGAAGTCAGTGGAAAAAAATAACTATCAATGGGTAAATACAGTGTACCTTAAAAAGACAAAAGGAAAGTCCCTGCTCTGGACTTGAAAGATTAAGGAGGACCTCCTTGAGGAAGCCGTCCTTGACAGAGAGTCTCTCTTTAATTAGTGTTAGTTAGACTCATCTGAACCTTCTTCCCAGCTAGGCTTTAACCTTTGACTACCATGTCTGTCTCCATATGACCACATTTTTACAAGAATATTAACTGGCTTGCCAAGGACCACAATCCTCAATTTTTCATCATGTTCCTCATCCCTCACAATCCACAAGTGATGCTGACCACACTGCTCTGTCTTCAGAAGAATCACATTGAGCCAGTTTGGTCAAAACACCCCCTTATCTCTGATGTCTCCTCCTAATAAGTTTTAGTCTACTGACTTTTTCCCTCCTCCTTGCCTATATTCTATACCCTCCTATTTTCTTATTGTATTTGAAGTTGAGCCCAATCCTTCTCATATGCTGCAAAATTTCATTGCATTCCTCCTCATCCCTGACACAATTGTTCCCCTGAAAACCTGCCTTACTGTCTTTATTGCATTTTTATAAATAATATTTTTTCTTTATTACACTGATATTGTACTCTGAAGCACACCAAATGTGTACACAAGCAAAGATAGGTGGAAGAGGTTGTTCTAAGCACTGAAAAGCAACATATGCATTATGCCAGAGGAAAAGAAGACAGTGATAAACAAAAAGGTATGGTATTCACTCTCTCTCTCTCTCTCTCTCTCTCTCTCTCTCTCTCTCACTCATCACCACCTCTCCACACATAGCAATGTGAAGACTAAATCCAAAGATGAAGCTAGCACAGTGTTCAGGGACTAGACCACAGAATTCCACCAGTACTTGGAATATTAGGAAATTAGAGATATATGAATAGTGTCAGTTTTGCTGTTGTCGTCATCAGAAACAATGAATATAGCCAATGAATGAGGTATCTCAGGAGCAAAAGTAGTCAAAGAAAGTTATAGACATGGTCTCTATCTTCAAGGTGTTTAGGGTTTGTCTAGAACAGTGCTTCTCAACCTGTGGGTCATCATCTACACAGGGGTCACATATCAGATATCCTGAATATCAGATATTTACATTACGATTCACAACAGAAGCAAAATTATAGTTATGTCATAGCAGTGAAAGAATTTTATGGTTGGGGGTCACCACAACATGAGAAACTGCATTAAAGGGTCACAGCATTAGGAAGGTTGAAGACTACTGGTCTAGAATGCTTTGAGTGGAGATATAAAAGTTGTCAGAAGTCTACAAGGCATGGTATCAGGGATCCCAGATATCTGTAAGGCTTGGATATTTTTGAGTAGCTATGGCAACTGAATAGGGTGCTCTAGTAACTATTGCCCTAGTGAATAAAGAAAGGCTTTGTGAAAGAATGGGTATTAACCAGAGACTCCGCCTCCACTAATTGCCTCATATTCACCCCCATGACCCTTTGTTTCATTGTATTGGTGGTCATTTAATGTTAATTGTAGCCTGCTAGCAACCTGCTAGAAACCTTGATGACATTCTGTCATGAAAGCTAACCTTCAGTGGCTATACTAAATACTGGAAAAATGCAATTCCTTATAAAATGACCATGGATGGAAAACAGAGTTGGCTTCAGGCAAGCCAAGAGTCCTTTCCAGAAAAAAGAAAAGTGTTGCACTCTCAATCACCTCCTATTGCTTCTCCATGGTGGTATCACACCCTTAACCCAGTCAACATTATTTCTTTCCATGTGCACTATTTTTCTTCTCTTATGTAGAGATAGGATTTATTCTTCTAACCTCCCTGAGTCTGCTCTATCCTGTAAGTGCTTTGATCAAAAGAATACAAGTTTCAGCACACCAATTCCAAACCTAGGCTTTATCTAGTTCCTTCTTTTTAAATGTTCCCTGTGAACACCATGTGGCCATTGAATAGAAATCAAAGTGAAAGGGAGAGGGCACATGTAGGTCTTCTAGTCAACACTCCTTCTGAACTCCTACATGAATCCTAGTGTGAACTGCCAATAACTATAAATGCATCTTCATCTGACTATAGAGCTTCATGAGAGAGATGAAATGAACATTTCACATATGAGTCTACCCAACTCATAGAAACATTAGAGATAATAATGATTTGTTGGGCTGGATATGGTGGTGCACACCTTTAATCTCAGCACTCCCAATCCCATGGAGGCAAAAGCAGGGAGATCTCTGTGAGTTCAAGGCCTGTCTGGTCTAACAGAGCTAGGACATCCAAAGGTCTTTTATACAGAGAAACCCTGTTTCTAGAAACTAAAAAATAAAAATAAAATAAAATAATGATATGCTGGTGCAGACACAAAGTTTTGGGGTCATGTGTTAGACAGAAATAGATAAATATCAGAGCCTTCCTATTGGGTTCCAGAGCCAAGCAACCTTTGCTGGCAAAGGATCTAGTAGCAAATCTTTTTTCTTGCTCACTACACAATATTTATCTGCTTTGAATGAAACAAGACATCAATGAGATTTTGTTTCAGAGAAACAATGTCTACCTTAGGATTTAGAAACCACATTCTATATGTACTAATGTTCAGAATCTCAAATTTTATGAAATAAAAAATGGACAGAAATAAACGAAGTACAAAACCTCTAATTATAAGCTTGATGTTTCAAAATTCTTTCTCAACAGTGGATAAAATTAGGCACAGAATAATACAGCATCAGAATCAAGTGTAGCAGCACATGTTGCAATTTCAGCACTTGAGAGATGGAAGCAAGGGGAATCAGGAGTTCAAGACCAGCCTTGACTATAGGAGAATTTGTTTTGAAAGAGAATGAGAGGGTGGGCAGAGAGACAAAGAGACAAAGACAGAGACATAAAGAGATATAATTAAGGACACAGAAGATTCAAAAATCACAACTAAATAACAGGAAAAAGATCTAATCAAAATGTATAGAATATTGCACCCAATAATATCTGAATACATGTTCTTTTCAAAATTCTGTATAGTACTCACCAAGAAGATCATATTTTTACATCTAAAATAAGATTCAATAAACTAGAAAGAATAAAATTCAAATATGGTGTTGACTCAGCACAAGGGGATCTATTAAAAATTCTTATAATTAGTAGGTAATTCAGGGCAATTTGAGGATAAAAGATGAAAATCACTTGCATTTCTGTATACTAACAATAAACATTCCAAAACTTAAATTGAAAGCATACCATTCAAGGAGCTAGAGAGATGGCTTAGCAATTAAGAACACTTGCTGCTCTTTTTCCAAATTCTATTTTTATTATTATTTTATGTGCATTGGGAATCTTGCTTGCATATACGTCTGTGCACCAAATGCATGCTTGGTACTCTTGGAGGTCAGAAGAGAGCATCTGATCCCTCTATAACTAGAGTTACAGGCAGCTATGAGCTGCCACATGGGTGCTGGAAATCAAACCTTGGTACTCTAAATGAACAGCCAGATCTCTTAACCACTGACCCATCCATCCACACTTGCTGTTCTTGCAGAGGACCCAGATTCAGTTCCCAGAACCTACATCATGTGGTTCACATTATCTGTATCTCCAGTTCAGGGGATCAAATCCCCTTGCTGACCTCTGCAGACATGAGATACACATGTGGTACACATATATACATGCAGGCATTCATCCATACACACAAAATAGAAATAAATAAACCTTTTAAAGTATATATTTTGCAACAGTCCTTAGGAAAATGAAGTGTGTGCATATGCAAAATTGAACAGAAACTGCATTTTGAATGAAACTTTAAGTCCAATTAAAAGGAAATAATTTAAAGTAATTAGAAAGATATGCATTAGAAGATTCAACACAATAAAAATGTCAGTTACCCTCCAAAATGACTTTTAGAATATTGCAATCCCAATAAAAATACCTCCAAGGAAGTTTATATACACAAATGAACTTTTTCTGAACTTCATTTAAGGAGGAGCAGGTCTTCTAACAGCTAAAGTAATCATAAGAAAAGAAAGATGAAGAGTTACCCTACCCAATACTGTCTACTCAATATTAAAGGTTACTATATAAGTACACTAGTCGAGAATATGCAATATTGACAGAGGGAGAGACACACAAATCAATAGAACTAAATAAGATACCAGAAATAACCCACCCAAATACATCCACCTGATTTTTGATACAATGACCAAGCTATTTCAAAGGGAGGGAAAAGCACTTTAAATAAATGGTATTATATCCATTGAAAATTCACTTTAATATTTCAAAATGGATCATGGACATTGAGTGTAATGCATGAAACCTAGAAAACATTTTTTAATGGAAAAAAAATATTCAGGGTCCAGAGATTTATTGCATTTGACACCAAAAGTGCAACCCATGAAAGATTAGTAAGATCTCAAAAAAAACCTGTTTCTCTGAAAATGATGATATATCAAGCTACAGAATTGGATACAATATTTTCAGAGTGCACAGCTGAAAAAGAATTCTATTTTATCCTGCCCCTAGAGTCATTGCAGATGTGGCTGCTATGTCACATGTACATCAATCAGTAGGTGGCAGAGAGGAGAGGGGTTTTATTTACATTCAGTATTCTGATTTCCGAACATCTGAATAGGGGCTGGAGAGATGGCTCAGTGGTTAAGAGCACTTACTGTTCTTCCAAAGGACCTGAGTTCAAATCCCAGCACCCACATGGCAGTTTACAGCTGCCTGCAATTGCTGGACGTGGTGGTGCACGCCTTTAATCCCAGCACTAGGGAGACAGAAGAAGGTGTATTTCTGTGAGTTCAAGGTCAGCTTGGTCTACAAAGTGTGAGTTCAGCACAGCCAGGGCTACACAGAGAAAACCTGTCTCAAAAAACAAAAAAATGAACATCTGAATGAATAGTAGCCTAAAATTCCTGAAAAAAAGCAAGCTGAATACCAACACCACTTTGGCACCATGGGGTAACCTGTGATGACTACTAGTACCAGGGAAGCACCATCTGAGCTCCCAAGACAGGAAAAAAAGCCAGAATCTAGAAGAACTCTGCCTGGCCCTGGATGTGGGGATTGTGGAGACCCAGCCCTGGGGTGAGATCTGGTCCAGAAGGGATCATAAGAGCAGGAGAGCCGTCCCTGCCCCTCACATGCTGCAGCATTCAGGAGAGCAGGCTCTTCACCTTGCCTGAGTAGCACACTACAGCTAGCTGGTCCTGGATATAGGGGTTGTGGGTGAGCCAGCCCTGAGTGAATGAGTGTGAAAGAGCCATCCCTGCCTTCTGTCTGCTATGTGGTGATGTTGGATAGGGAGAGATTCCCTTCCCTCCCTTTTGCCTTTACCACCATTGGCCAACAGGAGATCTGGCCTAGATGGGGTCACAAGAGCAGGAGAGCTATCCTTGCCCCTCACATGCTGCAGCATTCGGGAGAGCAGGCTCTGCACCTTGCCTGGGTAGCACACTGCAGCTGATTCTGGATATTGGGGTTGTGGGTTAGCCAGCCCAGAGGAAGTGAGTGTGGGAGCCCTGCCTTCTGTCTTCTATGTGGTGGTGTTGGTTAGGGAGAGATCCCCTCTCCTCCCCTTTGTCCTCCACCATTGGGTGATAGGAGATATGGCCCAGATGGGGTCACAAGAGCAGGAGAGCCATCCTTGCCGCTCATATGCTGCAACACTTGGGAGAGCACCCCCTGCACCTTTCTACAGTAGAACTTGCCCTGCAATTTGGTGTTGCAGGTCCAGAACCAGGGCTTTGAGTTGGCCCACCCTAACATCTGCCCCATGGAAGAACTGCTGGAGTACAAGAAGAGGCCAGTTCCACAACCTAAAACTACAGGATTTCCATGAGACCAGACAGTTACAGCATGTCTGAGAGGAGTTCCAGTGAGATTCCAGTACTGACAAAGTAGCAGAAACCAGGGGCCTTGTACCAGACCAAGGAAGCATTTTAATGAACATTTGCAAGCAAAATGTGTGGACAAAAGGGAATAATGTGGGATACACTTCAACATACTGCAACTTCCACAATGAGATTTTATTTTTTATGCTGGGACAGAATGCAAGGATGGAGGGTGGGTCTGAGAGGTGGTGCAAGATGAGAGGAAACAGGGTGCACGATGTGAAATTCACGTAACAATTTTTTTTATTTAAAAAAAGAGAAAAAAAAGAACACTAGGATCATAAAATTGCAGTCCAGGGCCACTTGGATGCATTATTTCTGAACTTGTGATCACATGGGACATCATAACAAAGAACATGTGGCAGAACAAAGTTGCTTACTTTATGGTGTCCAGGAAACAGAAAGACACAAGAGAACAAAGGACAATACTTTTCCATGGTATGCCCCCAGTGCCCTACTCACCCCAAATAGGCCTTACCTCCTAGTCCCCACAACACCCAAAACTGACATCAAGTAATGAATCAATTGGATGAATCCATTTATTAAGAACCCAATGACATTCCAGTCTCATCCCCCTAAACCCCACATTTCAACACTACTCCATTGGAATCAAGCCACACATGAGAATTTGGGAGGGTATCTCATATCTAGACCACTAGAAAATGAAAACAAAACCTTCACTAATACATAGATGACAAAAAGGTACACGAGGACAAGTTTAACATCATTACTACTAGTGAAATGAAAATGAAATCCGAAGAACTGAAGTTTACAAAATAGTAGTAATACCTAACAGTGGAAAAACTGAACATATATTACAGATGGCAAAGTAAAACCATATGGCTACTACAGAAAAGTTTTGTTGATATAAATGAACCAAATATCTTCGCTATATTGGTCCTGTGTTGTGTAATTCTTCACAGCAGGCCAGGAACTGCTTGCTAATAAAAATCCTCCAACATCCATCTCAAGTTTTTACAGATACCATTGTTTACAATGTAGCACAGAAAAGGTACATTTCTAACCATTAAAAGCCTTACCTGCTGTAAATTTTCCACAAAACTACCCCGAACATCTACCAAGAATGGGTAAGATAAACCATGAAACCATAAACATGCTAAGCAACTGTTGCCTTTTGAAGTATTCTGAATGATGTTGAGAGACATCTCCTAGGCATTTAACCTCCTTCTATAATACCTTTCTGTTCAAGGAATGTCTATGCCTACTTCCTCTTTTTTTTAAAAAAAGTCTATCTATCTATCTATCTATCTATCTATCTATCTATCTATCTATCTATATATCTATCTATCACCTATCTGGGAGTTGTGCTATGAAACACATGTGGAGTCAAAAGACAAGTTATTGGAATCTGTTCTCTCCTTACACAATATGGGTTCCAGGAATAGAATTCAGGTGTCAGACTTGATGGCTAGGACCTCTACCACTGAGCAATCCAGCCTGCCCTATCTCCTCTTAATATAATACAAAGGTAAATTTGTGCAGAGAGACAGACAGATACCTAGAAATGATATCACAATGGGCCTTTGGTGATGTAGGTGGAGACTGGAGTAAAGACAGCTGCAAGCCAAAGATTTCCAGCTACCACCAGAAGCTAGAGAGATTAAACAATGGATTCTACCAAATCAGAGTCTCAGAGAAAGTTGATACTTGTTTATTTTGAACATAAAGTCTCTAGAACTGTGAGCCATCCAGTCAGGCACTTTTTTATGCCAATCCTATCATACTGATGGGCCATGGAATGCTGATAATAATACACCAGTATTATATTGATAATAAGAGAATAGAGATAATAGAAAAGAGAAGTTGGTGTTCAGCTCATTGTCTTCTTTTTATTCACTCTGGGACTCTAACCTATGTGCTTCTTACACATAGAATATGAAGTGAAACAACATGACCAAAGCAACTTCTGAAGGAAAGGGTTTATTTGACTTATTCTTCCATATTGCTGTTCATCATTTAAGAAAGTCAGGACAAGGAACTCAAGCAGGAACCTGGAGGCAGGAGTTTATGCAGAGGCCATGGAGGTGTGCTGCTTACCGAATTGCTTCTCATGACTTGTTCATCCTGCTTTCTTATAGAACCTGGGACGACCAGCCCAAGAATGGTACCATCCACAATAGGCTCGGCCTTCCCTCATCTATCACCAATTAAGAAAATGCTGTACACTTGCCCTACCTTGTCTACAGCCCAATCTTTATATATATATATAAATGTATATATTTTATTAGTTCAAGTTACATCTTGAACACAGCCCCTCCCTCTTCCCGTCTTGGTCCCAACCTCTACCCCTTCTCCTGTCTATCCTTCTCTTCCAGTGTAGGGGAGCCCCCACATATCAGGCCCCCCCAGTTCATCAGTCACATGGGGGCTAAGAGCTTCTTCTTGTGCTGGAGCCTGACATGGCCGCTCATCTAAGGTAAAGTGTCCCACTAACAGGTAACAAAGTCCATCTCTGAGACTTCTCCCCCCTCCCCCACATGCTAAGGGATCTGTATGATGACTAAGTTGCCTATCATCTGTATTAGTATGGGGGGGGGTCTAGGTCTAGTCTAAACTTTTTTATTCTTATTTTGGGTTAGTATTTCAGTCTCTGTAAGCCTCTAGTGTCCTAGATTGATTGGTTCTGTTGATTTTCATGTGTTGATCTTGACCCCTCTGAAACTATTCCTCCTCCCTCTCTTATATAGGGCTCCCAGAGCACCACCTAATGTTTGGATGTGTGCCTTAACATCTGCTTTGTTCTGTTGCTGGGTGGAATTTCTTGTAGGATAGTTAGGTTCCTGTTCCTTTGTGTCTGTTGGTTGTAGGATAGTTATCCTGGACTATATGTCCAAAATCCATTTATAAGTGAATACATGCCATGTGTATCTTTCTGGGTCTGGGTGAGCTCACTCAGATATAGCCAAGTCTTATTGGAGGTATTTTCTTAATAGAGGTTTTTTCTTCTCAGATGACTTTTGCTTGTATCAAGTTGACATAAAACTGTCCACCATAGTGCACTATTGATAAACACAGCAATTAGAGATGTATGCTGGGATTTTTAAAAAGTCCAATTCCAGGGATCAGGGAGATGGCTCAGTGGGGAAAGTGCTCACTGTGAAAACTTGAGGATCTGAGTTTGGTGGCCTGAGTCTCAAGTAAAAAGCTAGACTCCTCAATACACACCTGTAATTTCAGTACTGAAGAGGTGCATACAAGCGAATCCCTGGAGTTGCTGGCTAGGTAGTGTAGCCTAACAAATGAGCTCCTGGTTCACTAAGAAAACTTTCATAAAAAAATTAGGTGAAGGGGCTATATAGATGGTTTGCCACACAGCTCTATGACCTGAGTGTATTCCCTGGAACCCAATTAAAACGTGAGATGCAATAATGTTAATCTGTAGTCCCAGCACTCCCATGGTGAGATGAGAGATGAAGACAGGAGACTAGACTGGCCAGGAGCAACAAACATGGAGTATTCTGTGCAGCAGCAGAAAAAGTAAGAAAGACTCTGTCTCAACAAGATGGAACACAAGAACCAACATCTGAAAGTTGTCCTCTAACCTAGAGAAATATAAACACACACTCACACACACCATACACACCTTATACTTCATACACACAAAACCAAGGACAAATAAAAAAGATAAGTAGATGGAAAAATAAGATGGAGAACATTTAAGGAAGACATTCAAAATCAACTACTGACCTCTGCCTGCACATGTTTATGCACACACATGTACACACAAACACACACACATATACACATACTATATTAGTAACTTATTTTGTTGCTACAATAATATACATGGCAAAAACAGTTCAAGAAAAATGTAATGGTTAGATTTTTCAACTTGACACCGTCGTGAATCTGAATGAAGGATTTTCTACATTGGTTTGGCCTATGGACACATCTTTGTGGGATGTCTTAACTATTGATGTGGGGAGACCTAGCTCACTGAGGGCAATACCATTCCCCAGCAGGGGGTCTTGGATTATATAAGAGTGGAGAAAGCAAGCAAAGGACAACAAGTGAGCATGTATGCATCCATTGCTCTCTGCTCTTGACTATAGATATGTGACTAGCTGTTTGAAGTTACTGACTTTATTTCCCCACAATGATGGAGTGTTACCTGGAAATGTGAGCTAAAATAAATCCTTTCTCTACTAAGTTGCTTTTAGCAGGATATTATGTCACAGCAACAAAATGAAATTAGGATAGAGGGCTCAGAATTTGAGGATACATCCATCATAAGAAGAAAGACACCATAGTGAGAGCGTAGTGTCACATTGTATACTGTCAGAAAGCAGAGAGTAGTGAATGTTGATGTTCAACTCATTTTCTTCTTTGTATTCACTATGGGACTCTAACCTATGGGCTTCTTACATTTAGGATGGATCTTTCCACTTCAGTCAACCTAACATAGATAATCCCTCACAAATCTTCCCTGAGATTTATTTCCATGGTGATTTTAAATCTCGTCAAGCTGATAATCAAGATTAACCATCACAACTGTACCTTTTGTCAACTTGACAATTGGACATATTTGCAATAAAGCCATAACATTCCTCCTTGGCCATAGTCTCATGGCCGTCTCATAATGCAAAATCCACTTATCCAACTTTAAAGTCCTCAAGAATTTCACAGTTCCAACACTGTTTAAAAGTTCAAAGTCAAAATCTCAGCTGAAATTTCAAGGCAATGTCTTACCTGTGAGTTCCCACAAAATTCAAAAAAGAACAAGTTACACATATGTTGTGGTTTGAATGAAAAAAAATCCCTACAGGATCACACATTTGAATATGTTATCCCCAGTTGGGCAGTTGGCACTGTTTGACAAGGTTTGGGATGTATGGACGGACTTGCTGGAGAAAGTATGTTATTGGGTGTGAGCTTTGAGAGTATATAGCATCTCCTATTTCTAGTCTGCTCTCCGTGTTTTCTTTTTGGGTTGAGGATGTAATCCCTCAGCTTCCTGCTATACTCGCCATTTGCCTGCTGCTGTGCCTCCCTGCTGTGATGGACTCTTATCTCTCTGGAGCCCCATAGTTGTTCAAATGAGAATGTCAGTCATAGGCTCATATATTAGAATATTTGATTCCCAGAGGGTGGAACTGTTTGGGAAGGGATTAAGACATATGACCTTATGGAAGGGAGATGTGTCACTCTGAAATTTCTAAAGCTCAAGTCATTCCCAGTTTCTCTTCTCTCTCTCTCTCTCTCTCTCTCTCTCTCTCTCTCTCTCTCTGCCTCATGGTTGTGGATCAAGATATAAGTTCTCAGCTACTGCTCCAGCATCATGTCAGTCAACCTGCTGTCATGTTCCCCACTATGATGATTATGGACTCACCATCTGATAATGTAAGAAAGTCCCCAATTAAATGCTTTCTTTTTTATGTTTCTTTGGTCACGATGTTTCTTCAGAGCAATAGAAAAGTAACATAGAAATAGTAAACAAACCATAGGCCCCAATATATAGACACTTTCTTCTATAAGTTGTCTTTGATTATGGTGTTTTATTATGGCAGCAGAAAAGTAACTAATGTGAAATACAATGACACAAAATAAATATTCTCATTCTAAAAGAAAAGAATTGGGATATAATAAGGAATAATCATACCAAAGAAAGACTGAAACCCAACATGGAAAATGCCAATTCTAAATCACCATGCTAGATATCTAGGGATAATAATAGAATCATGTGAGCACCAAAGATCTGTAATATCCATTTCCCTCTAGGTCTGCCTCATGCGACATACACAAAAAAATCACTCTTATAGCTTTCCTCAGAGGATACCCTCCAGTCTTACTACCTCACATATCTTCTGGGATCCACTACAACTTAGACTTGACCTTCACATCTTCATACTGTGACCTCCAACGGCATCCTTGCAGGAATTCCAACCTTGCTCCTCATTGCCTTGCTTCAGTGACTCTTTGGAACAACTGTGCAAGACTCCATGACCTCTTCATCTTTTATGATTACAACCAATAATGTATGAGCAATGCTACCAAGTACTGCATCCACCTTGGCATGGAGCCTGAACTCTAGTTTCACAGTTGTATCAACTTCTGTGTACTGATCCCTAGGTAGTTGCTTTTTGAGCAGGAAACTTCTGCAGTAGCATTGTCAATTTAGGATACCTCCTTTTAACAGAATTTGCATTTTCTCATGATGGAGTCTCTCACTGTGAAAGACTTTCCCCTTGGGGTACCTTTCCTATTGCCCCAGTGTAGAGCAGGGGGTTTCTCTCTGTTGATAACTAATCTCTTGAACAACTACAGTTGCTTTCAAACTTGCCCTGTAAGGTTAAACTGACCCACAGTATTCCTCATCAAATTTCATATCTTTCTATTCTAATTTTTGCTCTTCTTTACTGCAGCCCTAGATGAGAGCAGTAACAGACTGAGTGCTAGCTTCTCTTGAAATGTCTTCCATCAAACAAATTAGTTCATTACTCATATATCCAGGCTCATCCACGTGCCCAGGATATGGGCAGGATGTAATCAGATTCTTTGCCACAATATCACATGAATGTCCTCTAGCCAAGTTCCCAATAGGGTCTCTTCCCCATCCCAAACTTCATAAATCAGGCCACTTTTCTATAGGCGTTTTGGTATTGCAATCTTTAATCAGGATGATTCTAGTACAGTCTACTGGGATTTTTCTAGCCCAAAGTTTCAAATCCTTCCACATTACCACCACAAACCAGTCCTGAAGGCTTATAAAGCACAGGTCAGGTTTCTTGCAACCTTGAATCCACTGGTCAATGCCAAATTTCAGTGTCCCTTGTCTTGGGGCAGAAAAAAATAACTTAAGGAAGCAGGAGTTTTTTTCAGCCCACAGTTTGAGATTACAGTCTTTGATGACAGAAATGGCTGTAGGAGCAAACAGTGCAGCTGCACTCAAGAGTGAAGACAAGACCTGCTTAACAATCTTTCTCCTTTTTATTTAACCCAGTACCCCAGTCCATGGAATGGTACCACCCATATTCAGGTGACTCTTTCCATCTCATTTAACTTAATCTAGAAAATCCCACACTGACAAGCCCAGAGATGTTGCTTCCATAATGACTCTAAATCCTGTCAAGTTGAAAATATTAGTCACAACACAAATACAAATAAAATAAAATATATAAAAATTAAAAACACAGGCCCAAGAGATTACATGTATAATCCTATTTATGTAGTGCTTTTGAAATGACTAAATCTTAGAAATAGAACACAGGTTAGAATTTGGGCAAGAATCATGAAAAAGGGAAAAAGATGATGAATGTAGTTATAAAATACCAAAACAAATACATTCTTTTGGAAATGTTATAAATTTCAACTGAGGCCCTAAATATATAAACATGCACACATGATGCAATTGTGTAGGACTTAAAACATATAAGTATAACAAACTGGTTGTAATATTATGGTTTATTTTCTCACAATTTTACCTTTTGAGAAACTGAGGAAAATCATCAGTGTGGGCCTATGGATTAATTCTAACAACTAAATGAGCTCACAACTACCACAATAAACAAATTCATTTCAAAGAGCCATCATGAAATTATTCTGTTAAAGAAAATTAAGTGGTCAAAGTGGAAGCAGGGAGAATGATTAGGATTATAGCAGTAGAGACAGGGAGAAATGGTTGCATTTTATAGGGAGAGGATTTTGAAAACAGAACAGAAATATTTTTCTGAGAGTTGCATGTAGGGTGTAAGAAAATTATTATTATTATTATTACATCAGAGTCATTATAACATAACTGGATGTGTTTGGTAGTTGAGGATGGAAAGGTTAAGATGATAAAATGTGGGTCCTGGATAATATCCTCAAATCCACAAATAAAGAAAAGAAAAAGAAAAAAGTCTAAAAACCAACACTTAAAGAAATATTCTCAAAGACTGACATCCAAAATATATCCCTCAAACTTTACTACTCCATTATGAGAGTATTCCATGTCCGGATATGAGGATTCACAGTCTACCTCCTATAAGGAATCTTTGTGATTTCTTGGGGAGCATAAGCCTTGGGACTTGATATCATGTCACATCCAACAAATCCAGGAGGAAAATATTCCCCCTTTCCCAGCAAACAAAGCAGACCCAAAGTATCTGAGGTCAGAGACTTTCTGGTAAACACTGTATAAAGAATGATTTCACTCTGCCTGCTGAACAGTTCTTCCCACTGGGAGCTTGGTTGTTTCTACCAGGTCCGGGCTATCAGTTTCCATAACACCTGTCACTTCTGGACAGGACTATGTGGGGGAGTAGAAAGGAGGGAGGAAGAGAAGAGGATAGGAACATTTTGGGACATAGTTGTGTCCCACTGCTGCTCTGCCATGCCTGGTCAAGCAATGGAAGCTAACGCCAAGAACTCAGTTTTCTAGGTCCCTTATGAGGCAATGAAAGCTCTAAGCCAATTAGCTTCACAGAGGATGGGAACATTGCTCAGTCTGGGGAAATGAAGAGTGGAGAGGTCTAAGTTGGTGACAGGAGCTGTTTCCAGTGGCGAGAGCATAGCTGTCAATATTGGTGACATGTGAATGAGAAAGGGAATTGCTTTCTTTAGTGTGGCTTCAAAGCTCAAACCCAATGGTACCAGTGAGTTAGGAGAGACAAACGAAGTAGGATTAGGTGAGGACAGACTTTCTGACAGCCAGTTTTTCTGCCTATCAACTTGTCTCACCATCCTTGGTGTTTGTGGACTAGGGCCCACTGAATCTTTTCAAAATGCTTTGTTGAACTTGAACTCCTTTGGCCTTATACTCTGGGACAAAGTTCAACCTCCTTGACTACTCAAAAGACCTTCTCTCCATCATACCCAGTAGATTCCTTCCCAGTCCCATCTCAGAGGGAGAGGCTTAAGTTTCTTCAATATATAAGTTAATGTTTTTTAAAGATTTATTTTATTTTATGTGCATAGGTGCTTTATCTGCATGTGTGTCTGTGTTGCATGTGAGTGATGGGTACCTACATAGGCTAGAAAGGATACTGGTTCCTCTGGAACTTAAGTTACAGGCTTAAGTTTTGAGCCACTATCTGAATGCTGGGAATAGAACCCAGGTCATCTGAAAAAACAGCCTGAACCCTTAACCAGTAAGCCATCTCTCAACCCCTGAATGATTTTTTTTAAATCAAATTTGGGAAGTCATCTCATTTCTCTCTCCTCCCCTGAGAATTCCTGTTATGCATATAGTGGTGAATATATGGATATTTCACAAATCTCTGAGGCTTTATTTGTCTTTTATCTTCTTTTACTACAATATTCATCTGTCTTTTATTTTGCTTTTGAGCGAACATTTGACTAAATTTTTCATTTCAGTGATTATGGTTTTCAACTGCTAAATTTCTACTGTGCTCTTTTAAAGTAATATTTCTTTATTGACTTATTTTATTTGATGAGAAATCATTGTGATACTTGTCTATAGATTTCTAAATATGGTTTTTTCAGTTCTTTGAACATAACAAATCATATCAGTTACGATAATTGCTTTGAAGTTGGTCTGCTTAGGCATAGCCCATGTAGACAAAGTTTTCACTGACTGTCTTTTTGGTATGCAAGGTTATACTTTCCTGTTTCTATGTATTTTATTTTTCATTGAAAATCAGACATTTTAAATGAAATATCATAGCAATTCTAGAGACATATCTCCTCTCTGGGGCTTGGTGTTGACATTGTTCATTGTTTTAGTGACTTCACTGAACTAATTATGCGACTTTGGGCAAGTTATTAACCCTATAGTCCACAGCTTCAGATGTCCTTCCTGAGGCCACTTTCCCTTGTGTTTATTTGTAAGATTGGTTGCCTATTGGTCACCATAGTATAGCGGTTAGACACTAACTGGTTATCAGTTTCACATTTTAAGGTTTTCACCTGTTTTGGATGTATTGGGATAGCTGGGATACTGCTTTCACAGATCAATGGAAAACTCTTCATTCAGGAACTAGTGTTTTCAAAGTACTTTATGAGTAAGTGTATTCTGTAGCATGGAATTCTTCCTATTCATCTAAGATGAGTGTAAATTTAGTAGGGCCCACTTATGCTGCCTTTTCCCTGATCTTTTAAGCTTATAGCTGATTTATCTCTATCAGTATCACAGAGCTGCTCTCTTCCTGATGCTATTCACTGTGGATTTGGGTGTGTGTGTGTGTGTGTGTGTGTGTGTGTGTGTGTGTGTGTGTTGTGTTCAAAAACATTCCAGGACATGAGTTCCTCTCGTCTCTAATCCAAAAAGTCTTCCCTATCACTCTTTGCATGTTTACCACTTCTCTCAGGAATAGCCTCACTTACAGGACACTTCAACTAGGTCTTTACCTAAGTCCTTCCTGCAGAGTGAGTGCTGTAAATTTGGAATTGCTTCTACTCATCAGTGAAATCTCTGCTGCATGAGATGGGGAAGAGAGAATCTGCTGGTGTTTAACCACTTACTCCTATACCTTTTCAACATGCTAATAAATCTTCCACATCTTGGAAAGAGGAAGAATATAAGAGCTGCCCTCTTGCCTGCAGCTATGAGTGTCAAGCTAGCTGTTTGGTCTGCCAAGAAAGTCCGTCAACTGGGGGCTTGGTGGGTGCCATCCCTGGCTCAGATGCTATGGAATAGATGTACCCCAATTTTGGTCCATCACTAAAAATCTGAAAAATGTTTTCTTTTGGCAATTTTACCCAGTTTAACAATTGTCTCTCTGGAGCAATAGATTATTTGAACTGCTTACACCAGAGAAGAAATTGTGCAAACTTCTCTTAAGCCTGAGTTCAAAATCACAGATGAGGCCTGGTGATTGAGAACCAGAACCAAGGTTGGGTAGGGAAAGCAAAAAACTGTCCTCAAAATAGTCTAGATCAATAGACAAGTAGAAAGGAAGAAAATTTAGCCATGGCATGCAAAATATATGTGTTACAACTATCCTTGAGCAGGGTTTAAGTCTATTTTATCTTCACAAGATGTCACAAATAGCTCTGTTTATATAGCTGACAACAGACTTATAAGCCATCCAACTCAAATAACATCTGTCTACTCTGAAGCAGGATGCTTCCCTTGTATTTGTTCCCTCTCACTAAAGTCAACTAGGGTGGTATGATTTTATTAAAAATAACCAATTATGAGAATGTTTTTGTTTAATCCCAGGTGTGATGCTGCATAAGACACAGACATAAAGTTTTAACTGTCACGTGAGCTAGCAGGGGCATGGTTTAACCAGCTGCATGCAGCATGTAAACTCTGAGGACTTGGGAGAGAGGAATAAAAAGCTAGAGCTAGGAGGAGAGGGGGGCTCAACAAAGAAGTAGGAGAAAGGTCTCTACAAAAAGTGCTGGAGAGAGAGCACACAGGTTTAGATCTGATGGAAAAGAAACAGCTTGTTCAGAGAGAAAGGGTTAATCTCAAGCTAACTTCCCCCCAGAGGAGCGGCCTGGGGTTAAGGGGTTACCACCATTAGCTTTCCCAATAGCTGCAAAAGGCTTCAGTTATCAAAATACTCAGTGTTTTAATTGTGGTAAGTTTGGCCATTTACAAAGAAATTGTAAGACTAACGGCCTCAGAGGCCAAAATGTTCAGTATGGTAAGAAATATGGTACTTTTCAAGCCAGATGACAAAATGGTCTGCATGTTAACTCTAGGAAATACAGTAACATCACACAAGCTGTTTTTAGGGCAGAAAACAGATTTTCTGGAATTTGTAAACTTTTTGGGAGAGGTTGGACGAATGAGTATATGTCAAAGAGGGACATACAAGGTAATCTTTTACAGTCAGGAAGAAACTTTGGGGCACTACCTCAAGGCCCCACAGCAAAATGTGCTAGCCATTTCAGACAAGAGCAACAGAGTTGTTACCAAGATACAGCAGCCAAGAGTCACCACATTATAAAAATAAAACACTGATACAAAAATCATTTAATTCATTGAAAATGTCTTTGTTACTCATTTAAAAATGCAATTTTTAGTTCCAGTCTATTTGAAAGTTACTATTGAAAACTATATAGGATTTAAGAACTTACAGTTTTGTTAGATATTAGTTAATTGCAGAAATATGCTGAATTTAGTCTCTTGCAGATGTTTTTGAAGTTAACTAGATGATACATAGGTTAAAAAACCCAATGTTTGTCTATTAGATAGACAGATAATAAATGTTTTTCAAAAAAAAAAACCTCAGAGACCTACTGAAAATGACATTTAAGATGTTTTAATAAGAAAAGGCTTTTCTGACATTTACTCCTGGCAGCACCCTGAATCTACTTGATAAAAGATGATGGCCATTAAAGAAACAATTGTGACAAGATAGTCACTGGACAAAAAACTGCTGATAGCAGTCTGTCTGTCCAACCTGTGAACAAGCAGGACATGAAAACCCGACTGACCAACATTACCCAGATAAGGCAGGCCAGTCCTTTAATATTTCTGCTTCACAGAAAAGTTTGTCAGATATTCTGGGCCAGTAGGCTGAAGACTTGATGCCCCAAAGAAAGAAGAAACCATGGGTGACTGTTCAGGTAGCCAGCGACCTCTGTCATTACTATAGTTTTGGAAGTTGCTTACTCTACACTTCCTACATACTTAAGTAATAATTCAATTTTCTTCTAAAGTCCCTGATGGGGCTGAATCCTAAATAGTTATAATCTTAAAATTAAGCTTATTTGTACAAGTTTAAGAAATGTTTAGGTATAAAAGATGCTATACATTGATAAATGCAAATAAAAATAGAAAATAATATAGGTACAGAACTCTAAGCTAGGTATTGATAATAGATATTTCCTCCAAAGTTGCTAAATACAAATGGACTGGACATTGTAAATATATTTCTTGATAGATCTGATAAATATCTTTATTATATGTAACATATTTTTTGAACTAAAAGGGGGAAATTTGGTATGAGTTTATTGAAATAACCAATTAGGAGAATGTTTTTGTTTAATCCCAGGTGTGAGGCTGCTTAAGACACAGATGTAAAGTATTAACTACATCATGAGCTAGCAGGGGTGTGGCTTAACCAGCTGAGCAAGTTTAACTCAGAGGACTTTGAGAAAGGGATAAAAAACCAGAGCCCCAAGATGAAAAACTCAACTGATGCTGATGAGGATGTGGAGAAAGAGGAACACTCCTTCATTGCTGGTGGGTGTGCAAACTTGTACAACCACTTTGGAAATCAATCTGGAGATATGTTAGAAAATTGAGAATAGTTCTATCTCAAGACCCAACCATACCCTTCCTGGGCATATATCCAAAAGATTCTGCACCAAACAACAAGGACATTGCCCCAACAATGTTCATTGCAAATTTGTTTGTAAGAGCCAGAAACTGGAAACAACCCAGATGTCCTTCAACAGAAGAATGGATAAAAAAATAAAATAAACTGTGGTACATTTACACAATGGAATACTACACAGCTATCAGAAATAAGGAAATCATGCAATTTGAAACCACAGGGATGGATCTAGAAAAACTCATCCCAAGAGAGCTGACTCAGTCCCAGAAAGATAAACATGATATGTACTCTGTTATAAATGGATATTAACCATACATCACAGGATAACCATCCTACAACCCACAAACCCAAATAGATAGTGACCTAGCATAACTATCCTAGGAAAAACTCCATCCACCAGTGAGTCATGAAACCCGTTACAGGTCAGTGGAACACTTTACCCTAGATGGGGTGCCATATCAAGCCCCATACAAGAGGAAGCTCTTGATCCTCACTTGAATGACAAACTGAGGGATTATGATATGTGAGGGTCCTGTCTCATCTGAGGAGAAGGAGAGTACAGAGAAGGGGAATAGTGAGGGAGGGAGGGAGGGAGGGAGGGGGGAAGGGATGGAGGGATGGATGCAGGGGAAGGGAGGAGACTATGTTGGAGAGATAACTTGAAAAAAAACAAAATTTTAAAAAGGGAGGGCAACTAAGCTTAAAAAATTGTAATAAAAATAAAATATAAAATTCTCAAATAATTTATCAAAAACATACTTGTCCTATCAGCATGAAAGGAAAAAAAGGTCTAAATTTCAGGTTAGAAAGTTAGATTGAAGGGTGCCACATAGCTTACAGGGTCTTGGATATCAGTTTATAAGTTTGTTTCCTATATATAAAGGATATTTTCATTGTTTGGCTTTAAAAAGGCAGTTAAGAGGCTTAAAAAGTTGTAAGTAAATTAAGAGTTACTACAGTTCAACCTGGTTTTCTAAACCTCTAAGAGTTGAAGTAATTTGGAGCTAAGGTAAAATATTTGAAAAGGGCAGTGTTAGCCAATGCTTTTTACTCCAGCAGAGACAGGAGGATCACTATAGAGTTAGTTGTCTTTTAAATTCTAGAGTAACAAAGAACAGGGTGATGATGGAGCATACTTTTAATTTCATCATTTGAGAGGCATTCACACTTAATCCAGACACACTGGAGACAGAAGCATGCAGATCTCTAATTTCAAGGCCAGCCTGACAGAAGAAGCTCCAAATAGAGAAAAATTTAGATCCAGGGGTAGTGGTGCACACCTTTAATCCCAACAATTGGGAGCCACATGCCTTTGATCCCAATACTTGGAAGGCAGAGGCAGGCACATAGGATTTGCAATGATTTAAGTTTAAAACTCACAAAAGGCATGCTGAAATTCACAGTGAATTATCCGTTGTGATCTCAAAATATATACTTTAAAGGTATGTTTAGTTCCAAAATATCAAAAGAAAAATTTTAAATCTCAATTGAAAGATAATGCTTTTTATGTTGTCAAAAAAAACTAATTTGCTATAGGGAAGATATTACCTGCCAAAAAACAAGTAGTGCCACAGAGTTAGGTATAGGACAGGGCTCTGTTCTTATCTTCCCAGGAAATTAAAAGTAACCATCCAAAGAGTCCAGGGACAACTGAAACCTTTGAAGAAAAGGGATCAGACACCAAAGAAGGCAAGTAGCCCAGATGACCCAGCCTTGTAGATTTCTTCAATAGCTGTTTCCTCAAAAATATACAACCAGAAAGACTCAAATGGGCTAACTTAGATGGTTCAGGCCCATGACTGTTCCAGTGAGGACTTCAGTAAAGCCCTGAAGTTCAGCTTCTGACTACAAACTTCTTAGGACATTTAAATAGCTGAGCACAAAAGGGCTGAACATCAAATATTACTATTAACTTGCTTAACCATTTTTTCCATTCTCATTTGGGCCCCAAACAGGTTTACTACGTTCCAAAGCAGCAGGAAGTAATTTTAAGAGAGCAACGTCCCATTCCAAGAAGGTGGGGTGGATGATTCCTCCCTCCTTTGGTCATTTGATAGGTTATAGATGTTATTTAGGGGGATTGGTTATAAGTTGTTAAATGGTTGTAGGAGTTAGATAAATTAGATTTAGGAAATATATAGGAGTTTCTGATACTCTCTCTTAATTCGGGGCCTGAAGAGCATTATCAGCATGAAGTCAACAAAAACAGGAAAGACTCAATAGACTGAAAAACAAGTTTGAAGTCAGGAAAACAGGAAAGACTCAATAGACTTGAAACAAAGTATCTGGCCTGACATTGTTTTCAGCTGCTAAGTGGGCGGAGCCCAAATTAAGCTGAAACAGAGTTCCTCCTATCTGAGGACAGTGCGTGGAGCCCAGAAGAGAAGAGGCCCCTGATGCTAGAGAGCTCCAAGAGTCCTGCTGAAAAAATGGCTGGCCATTGATGGCCAGCTCTCTCCCTGAAGCAGAAAGAAGCCGGTAAGCAAAGAAAGCCTGAGCAAGACACCAAAAGGCCCAGGACTGGACCCTGTGGCTCAGCTTTTGCCTAGAGGGGTTTGATCTGTCCAAATAGTGGCCTAAAGGAAACGGTGCCTGGCTTTAAGGACTGAGGCAGAGCAGCTGAGTTCCTGATTCAAAAGAAGTAAGTTGGCCTGCAGACGGCTGGGGTCTCCCACAGAGAAGAAAGCATGAAGCCTTATTTAAGGTGAGACTGCAATAACCAACGACCCTGACGAACCTGCATCTGAGAGATCCAGAAGAAGGACTGCTAAGTGTGTTAAAGAATCTACAACAAATACTATGTTCCTGATGATTGAGGACCTTCCCCAGAGACTGTATCATTCTAAAAGGTTATGAAAGTAGTTGTTATGATTATCAATAGGTTTAGTGGATAGGTTAAAGGGGTTGTAGGAATTTATAGGTTTTAAATGTTAGTCCCAGGGATTTCTATTTTCTTATCTCTATCTTTCCTTCTCTCCTATGTACAGGGGTAAAGACTTACTTAAAAAATGGTATATATACATAATATAGGAATGATAAAGAGAAAGGGACAGATTATTGAATATGCTCTTATATCTTTGTATATTGACAGAAAATTAAGATTATTTGGCTACATTGGTTTTGATCTTTGTACATTGATACAAAATTAAGGTTAACCTTTTTTAAGGTATTGTACCTAGATAATGCTTAAAATGCTTAAAAATGCAATATGAAGTTTTAGCCTATTGCTAGCAACTGTCGCAGACAGTTTAGGAAAATTAAGAGATGCAAACCAATAGTCATTCAAACATGTTACTTGGTTAGGTACTAGCATAGTTTATCACCGATATTTTCTAATTTAACTGGAAATCAAGTTGCTAAGAGACCGGCAACATTTGCTTATACAAATATATGGACATAGAGTGGTGGCCTTCAAAAACCTCAAGAAATCTGTAGAATTTGACATTCAAAGAAGGTTTCTTAATATTTTTTGGTATTTTGATCCCGACAGCACCCCTTATTCTACTTCAAGTAGAGGATGAGCATTGAAGAATCTTGATTTGGAGATGGTTGCATTAGTGGCAAGCCTGTCACGGGGCAAGAAAAATACCTTGCTTCAACTGTAGTCAGAATAGTGTCCAAAAAGGACAAAACTTGAAAGCAGGTAAATAAACAACCTAGCTCTGCCAAGACAGGGTAGGCAAGTCCTTCATAATTCGTGATTTACTATTAATGTCTGTCAGAGATACTGGGCCATAGAGAAGATAGATGCTCTAATGTATGGAGAGAAATTGGGGACTGTCCATGTAGCCAGTTATCTGTCATTTCTTAGGTTTGGAAGCTGCTGGCTCTGCACTTCCTGTATAATAAAATAAATTTATCCTTTTCAGGTCTCTGATGTCATTGAAGACTAGATAATTATAGTCTCACAGTTAAATTTTAGATTGTTTAGGAATTAAAATGATGTTCTATGCCTAAGAACATGTTTTTAAGTTGGTAGTGCAAGTTAGGATGGAAAATGAGTTAGGTATAGAACTTTAAACTCATGGAGATAGATAATATAATAATATCAGTTGCCAAATATGTATGGATTGGATATTGGAAATGTATTGTTATACCTTATAATTTTCATGATTGTGGCCTAATTATTAAAAAAAAAGAATTATGAGTTCTGGGAGAATTGGAAGTACATGGAGTCTGGAGGGGTGGAGGGAGGGGACTATGATGGAGATGTAACCTGAAGTAATAAATAAACATAAAAAGCCAGAGCCCAGAGGAGAAGGGGGCTCTACAAAGAAGAAGAAGAAAGCTCTACAAAGAAGGGGCTACAAAGAAAGAAGAAAAGGGAAACTACAAAGAAGAAAAGATGCTGCTGCTCCCCTAAACTGCTGCTGGTTCTTCCTACTGCCGTTTCCTGGTTTGCTGGACTGCTGGATGTTGTGACTACTGAGATTGGTATTACCTGCAAAGAACCCAATGACTCTAATCAGCAGGAAGTAGCCTAAAGAGAATTCCATCCTTTTTCCCTTTAAACTTCTTTCTCTCTCCAACCTATAGTTGGGGGGATGGAAGGAACAAGGGGTGGAAGGAAGATAGAGATATTAAATATAGTAAAATAAAGTAGAGTGAATAATAAGAAAATAATAAAAATTACTTGTTACAAATGAATGTACTTGGGGATCCAAGATGGCACCGAACATAGAGCAGTGCATCTGAGTAGTAGGTAAATAAGATTAGTTACTGTAGAGTGAAAGTGAGGTCCCCTAGCAGACTGTGAAACACAGACAGTGTCTGAATTCCTGCGATGAACACTGAGACTGGTCACCAGGTAAAACTGCTCATGTCGTTCCCGGGAACACCCCCCTGAGATCAGCCAGCTCGATCACCAGTCTGGAGAGGGTCTCCAGCTAGAGCAGATCTAGCCCAGGAGCAGATCCAGCCCATGGCTCCAGCCACAGATCAGCGGTCATGCCTGTCTTCCTGATATCCAGCCTGCATGCTGACCTGTACACCCAAGAGGGAAAAGCAGCGGGACCACAAGAGCAAAGGTAAGTGAGATTTTTTTTCCAGAGTTTCCAACATGGTGGCACAGTGTGCACTGTAGCTGAGAGGCAGAGACCTAACCCAGTCACAGCAAATCAATTAGGAGCCAAGACTGACTGCACACAGAGCCCACGACTGTGTGTTCTCCACAAATACTGGGGTGGGTCACTCACCCTAGCACCCAAGCATTTGAGGCAGTCAGCAACAGGCACACTGGGGCTGGCACCAATCTTGGGTGGAGCTCCCTACCTGCAAGGTCAGCCTAGCTGCTGAACCAGAATGACTGTGTCAGTGAGGGGAGAACACAGGCCCAACCTCAGCTCTACCTGCCTTTCTGAGGAAACCTTCCAGCTCCCAGGTCCTCAGAGGATAGCCCCCTCCTGACTCCAATCCCCTGTATATTGGTCCAATTGGGTCACAACCAGTTGAGGAGAGTGGCAGTCACTCTCTGAGAGCCAGTCTATTACAGGAACCTGCTCACCATCTGGAGGTAAACACTCAGGATCAGCCAAACCCCGGGGCAGGTAGTTTTCCTGAGCACCACGGTCAGCTAATAAAAGAAACAAACAGAAAACACCAGGGTCAATCAGATGACAAAAGGTCAGTTCAAGAACATGGTAAAAAAAAAAACCCCAAAGCAATATGATGTCTCCAGATCCTATCAATAATGCTACAGACAATTCTACACATCCTAACACGATTGAAACAAAGGAAAATGACCTTAATCCTATGCTTATATTAATAATAGAAGGCCTAAGGGAGGAAATCAAATACCTCAGAGAGCAACAGCAAAGTACTGCAGAGGAAATAATTCAATTTGCAGCCAAATGGATGGAACTAGAAAAGCTCATCCTGAGTGAACTAACCTAGACTCTGAAAGATCCAAAAGGCATCTACTCACTTATAATTGGATTTTAGCCATATAATACAGGATAACTATCCTACAACCAACACAACACAAAGATCAGGAACACAGACTATGTTACCTATCAATGGGACAATTTTCCCTAGGGATGCTACCATGTAGGCCCGTAGTGCAAGAGGAAGCTCTTAGCCCTCATTTGACTGCTGAACTGAGAGGGGCTGATTTGTTGCAACACTCCACATCGGAGGAGTGGAATGGGTGGGAGAGGAAGGAGAGGGCAGGAGGCAGGAAGGGTGGAAAGAGGGCACTATGATGGAGATGTAACTTGATGTAATAAATAAATATTATAGTAAAAAAAGATGACAGTATAATACATCAAACCTGGCAAGGTATAAGAAATTATAACAAAACAGTTTGTGTATTTTGTCATTAAGATTTGTACTAAATTTAGGCATTTCTTGGTAGCCTCGTTATATCTTAAGTTCATGAGAAGTTTAAAACCCTTAATTGGATTTACAGTTTGCATCTGGAGTCAGCCTTATCGCCTCTAGAATGAAACCTTATTTGAAGTCATAAATCTATCTCAGACCTGTCTCCTAATGAGATACACAACGTTTGGCAAGAGTATTCACCCCAGCTATATGCTTTTCTATCAACTATCTAACTTCTTTAACTTCTAAAATTGTTTGAACTGAATCAGACAGTTTGTAAGATTGATTATCAGAAATAATAGAATCACCTTTATAGGAATCTGTGTGCTGTCTGGCCAAACAAGGAGATTGGCACTTAGCAATGAGAAAATCTTTACTCCATGTCAGTAATAATAGATAAGAGGAAAAGGAGGGTGCTATCATGAATCAACTCTGGCGTGTATCTTCAGTGTAGGCTTTACAAAATGTCAGAGAGTTTTTTAGGAAGCTTACATGTTTATTGAACCCCTTTCTCCAAGAACTTCTGACAACGCTTGAACACTGTATATTAAAAACCTAAGAATATTAGATGGACATGAAGGAAGGAGCCTCAAAGAGCATTTGGCTCCTGATAATACTTCAACAAGTCCATACCTCCTAAACCTTCCCAAATAGTCCATCAACTGGGGACACTACAGTGACTTTGGCAATTTATTTAAACACCCTTAGCTTCAAGTTACTTGTCCGTACACTAGGATAATAACAATATCCGTCTCAAAGTGTTGTGAGTTAGTGTTTATGAAGTCTTCCTCAGTGTATAAGACTTTCTTTCAGTGCTAGCTCTTGTGGTGCCAGAATTTAAGATAGCCAGGGTTTGGGTAGAGTTAGGGAGCCCTCTAGTGACATCTTGTATATGATTCTCAAATGCTGTTTGGTCTATTTTAGATAAGATAGAAGTCATGACATCCTACTTCTGAGACAGATTATGAAAGACTTTGTCTTTCATCCTGGCTATTTCTCACTTGCCTGTACCATTTCCCTTGGGTAATGTACCTATGGGATAGGAAATTACCCAGCCATATCAGATAACCCTATGAAGAAAGGTATGAGATGATCATACATACATTTATACATACATACATACATACATACATACATACATACATTCCCCCACACACACATACACACATACATGCATACAACCCCCCCCCACACACACACACATACATATACAAACCACTAGAAACAATCCCAAACCAAATGACTGATCTTGGCAGTAGATTTGCTACCCTCCATTTCTTGGCTTCAACCTCATAAGAAATCCTTAGCCAGAATTATTCAGCTGAGCTGCTCCAGGATTCCTGACTCCAGAAGACATTTGAAATAATAAATAATTGTTTTGATCACTAAGTTGTGAAGTGGTTTGTTATGAAACAATAGATTATTAATATAGCTATTGAATGATATTATTTGTTTACAAATCAATCTCATTTTCTCAGCTCTATCCCTCGACTGTCTTTAGTGGAATTCTGAGTTTAAAGCAAGAATATACAGTAAGTATGGTTCAAAATTTGACTCAAAGTCTTAAATAAGCCTCACTTAGATATTTTAATTATTCTGCTATAATGTAGAGGATTGGACTGGAAATGGCAACTGTGCTCACTGCACTCGGGATCTGTGTGATCTTAGATAAGTCATTTCATATCCTGGAACATTCTCATATCTCCAACAAGAAAACTAATATATCTCCTACCTATGAACGAAATAATTGTGAAGATGAAATGAGACTATAGACTGGAAAACTAGTGGCAGAATAAGAAATGTCAGGACAATACCAAATTTTCTCTAACACTTGTGTTGTCCTTGTCCTTCACAGCCATGTGAACAAACATCTCTTGTATTTTTTAGATATATTATTATTATTAATTTCTATATTTGTATGTGGAATTAGACTCTGGAATAGTGATATTTAATAAAACAGGGCTTTCCATTCAGTCCCCTCAATTTTCTAGTTTTTAACCAGCAATTATTATGTCAAAGCAGAGTTTTCCTCCTAATGTACCAAAACATCACTATCTTCAAATAGTTGTGATTTTCCTCCATCATTTTAATTCCTTCCAATTTAGGTTTGGGCATTCAACTCTTTTTGCTGCAAACAGATCAGTACTGAAATGATGAATTCACCACTTGAGCAATTTTGTCATGGAAGGAGTAACTGCCTATAATTAGAAATGAACATTTTCCCTTAATTCTTTGCTTGCCACATTCCCAGGCCTGCGGCATGACACTGTTCCTTTTAAAGAACCTTCTTCGGGGACTGACTGAGCTATCAATTTTTACTCATATGGTGAAGAATTATATAGCTGTATTAAGGGATTAGAAGTCATTTTGTGTACTGCTGTTATGTTCCAGGATATACTATTGGGTTAAAAAAGCAAAGTATAGAGTAGTATGTTCCCTGGGGTATGAGGTAAAAGTGAGAATAAAAATGTGGAGTTAGTTTTCTACTTGAAAACAATCATGAAAAGATAAGCAAAGAGTAAATAAAAATGGCTACCTATAAAAAGAAAGAGAGATTAAATATTTTAAAAGAGAGAGGAGCATTTACTAATATAAGCTTAACTCTTGTATGTTTGCTTTTGGAGTGATGTAACTCTTGAATAAATTACCAAAGTTTTAATGAAACAAAAATAAAAATGCAATGACTAACATTAGAACAAAAATAAAATAGATACACTTAAGTGTATACTGACATAGCAGCGTACCTTATTCATGTAAGGAGAATCATTTCAAGTGATTTTAAAACATAATTTGTTTATAAACCCTTAATAATTTATACTTCAGGAAAAAAAGCAGTTGCAAATAAATATATATTTTTCACTAACCATATTGCCTGGAATAATATTGATAATGTTATGAAACTCTAGGTCTTAGTTCAGATTACTAAAAGAAAATATTATAAACCAGGGACTTATAAACACCAGAAACTTATTAGTAATAGTTCTGGGGACTTAAAAGGATGAGATCAGGTTGTCATCATGATCTAGGTTCTGGTGAAGGGTCACTTATGTGTTGTATACAGGCAGCTACTAACTATGTCCCCAACAGAAAGAGCTCTAGCTCTTTGGCTTATTATAAGTAAGCTCATGCATTTTTAAGATGCTGCTGGCATAATCTAGTTATCTAGTAGAGCCATCTTAATGGAGATTAGTATTTCAACATATGGGTTTTAGCAAATATAATGCATCAATCATAGCACCATAATGACTGTTTTAGGATAAAGTAAGTAATTAATTTCACAACTGCTATCAGAAACCAAAGTTTTGAGGATAGAAGACAATATACACTCTGCTCCAGTCATACTTCACTTAAAACCTCCAGTCTTACTAGAAGACATTTGCTACTACATGGTGTCTGCTGGACATGACAAGGATGAAATTTCAACAATATGGGGTTGGCTAAGCAAGACCTGCATAATGACAAAAACAGTACATTTCATAAGTCCCCATTCCTAACTATATGAAGAGCTACAAGCAACCAATGGCTTCTATGATAGGGAGAATCTGTTCTCTCCAGGGATGAGTCAAGAGATGAGGTCCAATTTCAAGTGCTCAGCCACAAACACATGTACATAACTTTGAATTTTAAGGTGTCAGAACTACCCTAAAAGAATGGTTTTTAAAAGATCTTTAAATGGAAAAGGAAATAACAGGAGAGAAATGTCTTGTAAAATCAGCAAAGAAGCCACAAAAGAGAAAGTGTTGTTAAACATCAGGGATTTTCCCTATTCCTTTCAATTTTTTTAATGTATGTAATATGTGAGGGAAAATTTATAACTGCCTGGTAGACTGCAAATATACATAAAATTATAACATTTATATACCAGAGTAAGAAAATGAAAGAACAGGAGGGATGGAGGGACAAGAGAACATATGGGGGTTCAATATGATCAAAGTACATAATATACATGTATGAAAATATCATAATAAAGCCCACTATTTGTACATCGGCAATAATGGAAAGGCAATTATGTCAAAAATTAAAGAAGACCCAGAGACAAAATAAGAACAAGTTGTCTACAGTTCACCTGAACTTATTAAAATGTGGTGTGCAATTATAAAAATTTATAATCAGTTTTATGTTTTGTAAAATTGCATTTAACATTGAATTAATAAATACAGAAGTTCTGTTTCTATTCAAAAATTAATGTGTGCTGCCTGATATCCAGCCCAGACACGGACCTGTACACCCAACAGGGAAAAACAGCCAGACCACAAGAACACAGGTAAATAAGATTTTTTTTCCCGGAGTTTCCAACATGGTGGCATAGTGTGCACTGTAGCTGAGAGGCAGAGACCTAACCCAGTCATTGCAAAGCAATTAGGAGCCAAGAATGACTGAAAACAGAGCCAGCAACTGAGTGCTCTCCACAAATATTGGGGAAGGTCACTCACCCTAGCACCCAAGCACTTGAGGCAGTCAGCAACAGGCACACCGAGGCTCCCACTGGTCTGGGGTAGAGCTCCCTGCCTGCATGGTCAGTCTAGCTGCTGAACCAGATCAACTGTGTCACTGAGGGGAGAACACAGGCCTAATCACAACTCTAACTGCCTTTCTGAGGAGAGAGACCTGCCAGCTCCCAGTTCCTCAGAGGATAGCCCCCTCCCAGCTCCAATCCCCTGTATATTGTTCCAATTGGGTCACAACCAGTTGAGGAAAGTAGCAGTCACTCTCCTCTCCGAAAGCCAGTCTATTACAGGAACCTGCCCACCATCTGGAGGTAAACACCAGGATCTCAGGATCAGCCAATCCCCTGGGCAGGGAATCTTCCTGTAATAGGTCAATTGACAAAAGAAACAAACAGACAACATCAGGGTCAATCAGATGGCAAAAGGTCAATATGATGTCTGCAGAACCTAGCACTAATACTACAGACAACTCTGGACATCCTAACCCGATTGAAACAAAGGAAAACGACCTTAATTCTACATTTACATTAATCAAAGAAGACCGAAGAGAGGAAATCAAATACCTCAGAGAGCAACAACAAAGTACCACAAAAGAGGTGATGGAAATGAATAAAGTGCTTATAGGAATGGAAGACTTGAAAAGGGAAGTTGAAGCAATGAAGAAAATCCAATCTGAGACACTCATAGAACTGGAAAACCTTAAGAAAAGAACAGGAACTATAGACACTAGCATCACCAACAGAATACAAGAGATGGAAGAAAGAATTTCAGGCACAGAGAATAAAATTGAAGAAATTGACACATCTGTCAAAGAAAATGTCAAATCTAAAAATGTCCTGACACAAAACCTTCAGGAAATCAAGGACACAATGAAAAGACGAAATCTCAGAATAATAGGAATAGAAGAAATAGATGATTCCCAGCTCCATGGACCAGAAAATATTTTCAACAAAATCATGGAAGAGAATTTCCCAAATCTAAAAAAACAGATGCCTATAACTGTAAAAGAAGCTTACAGAACTCCAAATACACCAGAAAAGAAAATTTTCCTGCCACATAATAATCAAAACACTAAATGTACAGAACAAAGAAAGAATATGAAAAGCTGCTAGGCAAAAGGGTCAAGTAACATATAATGGCAAACCTATCAGAATCACGCCTGACTCTTTTTCAGAGACGCTAAAAGCCCGAAGGGCCTGGACAGATGTCTTGCAGACCCTAAAAACCACAAATGCCAGGCCAGACTACTATTCCCAGCAAAACTGTCAATCAACTTAGACGGAGAAAACAAGATATTCCAAGACAAAGCTAAATTCAAACAATATCTATGCACAAATCCAGCTCTACATGCGATGTTGGAAGGAAAACTCCAACCCAAAGAGGTTAACTACACACAAGAAAGCACAGGAAGCAAATAGCATGCCTGCAGCAAAACCAAAAGAAGAGAAGCTCACCGACACACTATTTCCACCAAAATCAAGATGGCAGGAAGTAACAATCACTGGTCATTAATATCTCTCAATATCAATGGACTCAATTCCCCCAATAAAAAGACAAAGGCTAGCAGAATGGATGCGAAAACAGAATCCCACATTATGCTGCTTACAACAAACACACCTCAGCAAAAAAAGATCGGCATTATCTTCAAGTAAAGGGCTAGAAAAAGACATACCAAGCAAATGGACCCAAGAAAAAGCTACGGTGGCCATTCTAGTATGCAGTAAATTGGATTTTCAACCAACATTAATCAAAAGAGATGGGGAAGGGCACTACATACCCATCAAAGGAAAAATTAATGAAGATGAAATCTCAATACTGAACATCTATGCCCCAAATGTAAGACCACCCACATTCGTTAAAGACACACTACTGAAGCTCAAATCCCACATTAAACCTCACACATTAATAGTGGGAGACTTCAACACAGCACTCTCACCACTGGACAGATCAATGATGCAGAAACCAAACAGAGAAATAATGAACCTCACAGATGCCATGAATCAAATGTACCTAATTGATATGTACAGAACATTTCACCCCAAAACAAAAGAATACACTTTCTTCTCAGCACCTAACGGAACCTTCTCAAAAATCGACCATATACTCAGTCACAAAGCAAGCCTCAACAGATACAAGGAAATTGAAATTACCCCTGTAACTTATCAGACGGTCATGGAATAAAGCTAGACTTCAACAATAACAACAACAACAACAACAACAACAACAACAACAACAAAACAGAGAGCCTGTGAAAACATGGAAACTAAACAACTCTCTCCTCAATGACCTCTGGGTCAGGGAAGAAATAAAAAAAGAAATTAAAGTCTTCTTAGAACTCAATGAAAAATGAAGGCACAACATCCCCAAACTTATGGGACACATTGAAAGCAGTGCTAAGAGGAAAGTTTATACCACTAAGTGCCTTCAAAAAACTATCCCTATTTGCAGATGATATGATAGTATACATAAGCGACCCCAAAAATTCCACCAGAGAACTCTTACAGCTGATAAACACCTTCAGCAAGGTGGCTGGATACAAAATTAATTCAAAAAAATCAGAAGCCCTTTTTATACAGCAAATAAATGAGCTGAGAAAGAAATACGGGAAAAAATTCCCTTCACAATAGCCACAAACAATATAAAATACCAGGGGGTAACTCTAACCAAGCAAGTAAAAGACCTGTACAAAAACAACTTCAAGCCCTTGAAGAAAGAAATTGAAGAGGCCTTTAGAAGATGGAAAGATCTCCCATGCTCATGGATAGGTAGGATCAACATAATAAAAATGGCCATACTACCAAAAGCAATATACAGATTCAATGCAATTCCTATCAAAATACGAGCACAATTCTTTATAGACTTGGAAAAAGCTATTTTCAATTTCATATGGAACTACAAAAAACACAGAATAGCTAAATCAATCCTGTACAATAAAAAAAACATCTGGGGATATCACCATCCCAGATGTCAAGCTGTACTACAGAGCAATAATAGTAAAAACAGCATGGTACGGGTATACAAACAGACCAGTAGATCAATGCAATTGAATTGAAGGCCCAGAAATGGACCCACACACCTATGGCCACCTAATTTTTGACAAAGAAGCCAAAACCACACATTGGAAAAAGGACAGCATCTTCAACAAATGGTGCTGGTCCAACTGGATGTCCACATGTAAAAGAATGAAATTGGACCCATACTTATCACCTTGTACAAAACGTAAGTACAAGTGGATCAAAGACCTTAACATAAGCCCAGTCACACTAAATCTACTAGAAGAGAAAGTGGGAAAAACCCTTGAAATCATTGGCACAGGTGACAACTTCCTGAACAGAACACCAACAGCTCAGGACCTAAGACCATCAATTAATAAATGGGACCTCATGAAACTGAAAAGCTCCTATAAGGCAAAAGACACTGTCATTCAAACAAAATGGCAGCCTAAGATTGGGAAAAAAATCTTCACCAACCCCACATCTGATAAAGGGCTAGTATCCAAAATTTACAAAGAACTCAAGAAATTAAATGCCAAGAAACCAAATAATCCAATTAAAAATGGGGGAAAGAGCTAAACAGAGAATTCACAAAAGAGGAATTCCTAAAGGCTGAGAAACACTTGAAGAAATTCTCAACATCCTTAATCATCAGAGAAATGCAACTCAGGACAACTCTGAATTTCCATCTCACACATGTCAGAATGGCTAAGATCAAAAGCTCAAATGACAGCACATGCTGGCGAGGGAGTGGAGAAAGGGGAAACCTCCTCCATTGCTGGTGGGAGTTCAAGCTTGTGCAACCACTATGGAGGTCAGTATGGAGATATCTTAGAAAGCTTGGAATAGGTTTGCCTCAGGACCCAGCCATACCACTTCTGTGTATACATCCAAATGACTCCGCACAGAATCACAAGGAAGTTTCCTCATCTATTTTCATAGCAGCTTTATTTGTAATAGCTAGAAACTGGAAACAACCTAGATGTCCCTCAACCGAAGAATGGATTAAAAATCTGTGGTAGATCTACACAATGGAATACTACTCAGCTATCTGGATAGGACAAGGAAATCATGCAAATTGCAACCAAATGGATGGAACTAGAGAAGTGCATCCTGAGTGACCTAAACCAGACTCAGAAGGAAGAACATGCATCTATTCACTTATAGTCGGATTTTAGCTATATAGTACGGATATCTATACTACAACCAACACACCAAAGGGAACATGGACATAGACTTTTTTGATTGTTTCTTTGTTTGTGTGGTTTTTTTTTTTAGTTTTCTCTCCCTGGCAATGTGACCCTTTTCACTGGGGTACTGGCTTGTAGGCCCCCAGTGTATGAGGAGGCTTTTGGCACTCATATGACTTCTGAACTGGGGCAGGGGGCTGTTATGTAGGGGCACTCCACTCCAGAGGAGTGGGATGGAAGAGTTAGGGTGTAGAGGGTGGGAGGGAGGGTCTAGGAAGGGGAGAAAGAGAACAATATGATGGAGATGTAACCTGAAGCAACAAATAAATTTAAAAAAAAATTAAAAAGAAAGAAACTGGAGAGTTCCCATACTAGCCACCTAAAAGTACACCTGAAAGAGCTAGAACAAAAAGAAGCAAACACTGCCAAGAGGAGCAGACAAGAGGACATTATCAAAATCAGGGCTGAAATCAACAACTTAGAAAGAAAAAGAACAACACAAAGAACCGACAAAATCAAGAGTTGATTCTTTGAGAAAATCAACAAAATAGACAAGCCCTTATCTAATCTCAACATAAATCCAGACACACTAACGTCAATAGAAGAGAAAGTGGGTAAAAGACCTCAACATAAATCCGGCTTCGTAGATCCCCAATGAATGAAGAGGCTCTTGACCCTCATACGACCTCTCAACTGAGATGAGGGACTGTTATATAAGGACACCCCAGCCCAGAGAAATGGGATGGAAGGGTTAGGAAGTAAAGAAAAAAAAATGAAATGTGATGTTTCGGCCTTTTACTACTAACTGTCATAAACTGTTTAAGATAATTAAGAAATGCAAACTAATGGTTATGCAAGCCGGTCATTCTGTTAGGTACTATGACAGTCTATTATAGTTACTTTCTAAGCTAATCAGAAATAAACCTGCTAAGAGACAAGCAACATCTGCTTACCCTAATATAAGAGATAGATAGGGCCTCTTCAAAAACCTCAAGAGATCTGCAGAATATGGCATTCAAAGATGTTTTCGTAACTTTAGATTTTTTTATATCAAGACATATCAACTCCTGACAGCACCCCCTATTCTCCTCCAAGTAGAAGATGAGCGTCGAAGACTCTCCAGTGGGAGATGATTGAATTAGTTGCAAGCCTATCTCTTGGTAGGAAAAGCCCCTTGCTCCAACTGTAGACAGAATGCTGTCCAAAAAGGACAAAACCTGGAAGCAGGTAAGTCGACAGCCTAGCTCTGCCAAGACAGAGTAGGTAAGTCCTTCATAACCCCTGCTCTACAATCAATGTCTGTCAGAGAAACGGGGCCAAATGACTGAAGATTGATGCTGTAATGTATGGAGAGAAAATGGGAACTGTCCAGGCAGCCACTGGTATGTCATTTCTTAGTTTGGGAAGCTGCAGGCCCTGCACTTCCTATAAAATCAGATATATTTATCCCTCTCAGGTCTCTGAGGTGGTTGAAGAACAGATAGCTTGAGTCTCATAATTAAATTTTGAGTTGTTTAGGAGTCAAGAGAGTGTTATAGATCTAAGAAGATACTTTTAAAATTGTGTTGCAAGTTAGTATGAATGTTGAGTCAGATAAAGAACGTTAAACTCATGGAGATGTTTAGATAGTAGAATGTTAAAGTCAGGTACCAAATACATATGGACTGGTCATTGGGAATGTACGTTAAGCAATATAACCCTCATAACTGTGTCCTAATTACCTCTGTTGTACTGTATTGTATTTATTATTATAAGAGAAAGAGCCATTTGTTGGACTGAAAGGGGAAACTGTAGGGGGGAAATAAGATATACCTTAAACTTAAAAGAAAAAAAAAAGGGAAGAGGATGGGGGGTTGAGGGTGGGAGGGTGGGACTGGAGGGGGAATAGGGAGGGGACTGCGATTGAGATGTAACTTGAAGAAATAAAAAATAAAGGAAAAAAACAAACAAAAAAAAGATTTTAACCTAGTGTAATATACTTCATGGTAAAAAAAAAAAAAAAATCCGGACACACTAACATCAATAGAAGAGAATGTGGGGAAAAGCCTGAAACTCATTGGCACTGGTAGCAACTTCCTGAACAGAACACCAATAGCTCAGGCACTAAAACAAACAATCAATAAATGGGACCTTATGAATTTGAAAAGCTTCTGTAAGGCAAAGGAGATTGTCCTTAGAACATAATGGCAGCCTACAGAATGGGAAAGGATCTTCACCAACCCAACATGCTGACAGAGGACTAATATCCAAAATATATAAAGAACTGAAGAAATTAAACACCCAAAAAATCAAATAACCCCATCAATAAATGGGGTACAGAGCTAAACCGAGAATTCACAGGAGAGGAATCTTTAAAGGCTGAAAGGCACCTGAAGAAATGTTCAACATCTTCGGTCATCTGGGAAATGCAACTTAAACAACTCTGAGATTCCATCTCACACCTCTCAGAGTGGCTAAGATCAAAAACTCAAATGATAGCACATGCTGGTGAGGATGTGGAGAAAGAGGAACTCTCCCCCATTGCTGATGGGACTGCAAACTTGTGCAACCACTTTGGAAATCAATCTGGAGATATCTTAGAAAATTTGGAATAATTCTATCTCAAGACTCAGCCATACCCCTCTTGGGCATATATCCAAAAGATTTGAAAGGAAACCACAAGGACATTGCCTCAACTATGTTCATAGCAGCTTTATTTGTAATAGCTAGAAACTGGAAGCAACCCAGATGTCCTTCAACTGAAGAATGGGTTAAAAATCTGTGGTACATTTATACAATGGAATAGTACACAGCTATCAGAAAAGAGGAAATCATGCAATTCAAAACCAAAGGGATGGAGCTAGAAAGGCTCATCCTAAGTTAGCTGACTCAGTCCCAGAAAGATAAACATAGTATGTACTCTCTTATAAATGGATATTAACCATACATCACAGGATAATTATCCTACAACCCACAACCCATATAGATTGGAACCTAGCATATATATCCTAGGAAAAATTTCACCCACCAGTGAGTCATGGAGTCTGCTGCAGGTTAGTAGAACACCTTACCCTAGATGGTGTGCCATATCAAACTCCAGTACAAGTGGTAGCTCTTGGCCCTCACATGACAGAAGATCTGAGGGAGTATTATATGTGAGGGCCCACCTCATCTGAGGAGAAGGAGACTACCAAGTAGAGGAACAATGAGGGAGAGAGGGAGGAGGGTGGAGGGAGGGAGGGAGAGGCCAGGAGAGGAGGAGGGAGTAAACTGTGTTCTAGAAGTAACTTGAGAAAACAAAATAATACTTTTTAAAGAAAAGAGTTAATAATCTTTGAAAATATAATAAAAATAAAATATGAAAATTTCAAACTATAATTTACCAAAGGTATACTTGCCTTACTGGCATGAAAGGAAAATGGCCTTGATTTCAGATTAGAATGTTAGAATGCAGGTAGCCACATAGCCTACACAAACTTGATAGCAGCTTAAAAGTTTGTTTTTTTTTTTTTGTAGATGTATAGGATATTTTCATGGTTTGGCATTAAAAAGCGGGTAACAGGTTTAAAATACTGTAAATAAATTAAAGCTTACTGCTGTTCAACCTGGTTTTCTAAACCTCCAATAGTTGAAAAAACTTGGAGCTACAGTAAAATACATGAAATGCATGGTGTTAGCCAATGCGTTTAACTCCAGCAGAAACAGGAGAATCACTATGGAGTTAGTTGTCTTATAAATTCTGGAGTTATAAGGAACAGGGTAGTGATGTTACATACTCTTAATCCTATCATTGAGGGTACACCCTTAATCCCAACACCCTAGAGACAGAAACCTGCGTATCTCAGAGTTTAATGTCAGCCTGACACAAAGCAAGCTCTAAATAGAGAATTTGCTCCAAGAAAAACATTACCTGAACCCCCCCCCCAAGAAAAAAGGTAGTGTCCTAGAGTTAGGATTAGGGCAGAGCTCTGTTCTTATCTTTCCAGGAGATTTAAAGCATCAATCTAAGGAATCCAGGAACAACTAGACAACGGAAACCTCAGAAGAAAACAGATCAGACACCAAAGAAGACAAGTAGCCCTGACCATCCAACCTCGCAGACTTCTTCAATAGCTGGTTCCTCAAAAGTCCATACCCACAACAACTAAATGATTGTTCAGCTCCACAGACTGTTCCAGCCAGAACTTCAGTAAAGCCCTGAGGTTCAGCTTCTGTCTACAAACTTCTTAGCACATTTAAATAGCTGAGCACAAAATGACTGAACATCAATTGATTCTATTAACATTTTAAACAATTTTTCCATTCTTATTTGGTTCCCAAACACTTTTACTATGACCTAAATCAGCAGGAAGTCATTTTACGAGAGCAACGTCCCATCTCCAGAAGGTGGGGTGGGTGTTCCCCCCCTCTTTGGTCATTTGATGGGTTATAGATAATGTTGTTATTTAGGGAGAGAAATTACACGCTGTTAAATGGTCTTGTTAAATAGGTTTTGGAGGTTAGACCCAGGGACTTTTCTCTTTTTCTTTTCTGTATCTTTCTTTCTCCCCTATGTAGGGGTGAACAGACTTAAGAAAAAATGGTACATAGACATAATATAGGAATGATCAAGAAAAAAGGACAAATTATTGAATATGCCCTTATACCTTTGTATATCAATACAAAATTAAGATTATATTTGGCCACATTGGTATTGATCTTTGTATATTGATACAAAATTAAGATTATATTTGGCCACAATGGTATTGATCTTTGTATATTGATACAAAATTAAGGGTAACTCTTTTTAAGGTATTGTACCTAGTAATGCTTAAAAATGAAACATGAAGCTTTGGCCTTTGGTTACTAACTGTCATAAACTGTTTAGAATAATTAAGAAATGCAAACTAATAGTCATTCAAGCATGTCATTTTGTTAGGTACTAGGAAAGTCTATCACAGTTATTTTCTAAGCTAATCAGAAATCCATTTGCTAAGAGACAAGCAACATTTGCTTATCCAATATAAGAGATAGATATGTTGTCTTCGAAAACCTCAAGAGATCTGCAAAGATGTTTTCTTAACTTAAGATTTTTTTTGATATTGAGACCTGTCTGCTCCTGACAGCACCCCCTATTCTACTCCAAGCAGAAGATGAGCATCAAAGAATCTCCAATTGGAGATGTTGAATTATTGACAAGCAAGCAGAAGATGAGCATCGAAGAATCTCCAATTGGAGATAATTGAATTATTGGCAAGCCTATCTCTTGGCAAGAAAAATCCCTTTCTCCAACTGTAGACAGAATGCTGTCCAACAGGACAAAACTTGGAAGCAGGTAAGTAGACATCCTAGCTCTGCCAAGTCAGGGTAGGCAAGACCTTCATAGTTCCTGCTTTAAAATCAATGTCTGTCAGAGAAATGGGGCCAAATAGCTGCAGATTGATGCTGTAATGTATGGAGGGAAATTGGGAACTGTCCAAGCAGACTCTGGTATGTCATTTCTTAGTTTTGGAAGCTGCTGGCCCTGCACATCCTGTATTACCAGATATATTTATCCCTCTCAGGTCTCTGAGGACGTTGAAGACTAGATAGCTAGAGTCTCATAGTTAAATTTTGAGTTGTTTAGGAATCAAGAGGGTGTTCTGGATCTAAGAAGATGTTTTTAAAATTGTGATGCAAGTTAGATTGAAAGCTGAGTTAGATATAGAACTTTAAACACATGGAGATGGTTAGATAGTAAAATGTTAAAGTCAGGTGCCAAATACGTATGGAGTGGACATTGGGAATGTATGCTATGCCCTATAAGTCTCATAATTGTGGCCTAATTATTTCTGTTGTTTTGTATTTTATTTATTGTTATAAGAGAAAGAGCCATTTGTTGGACTGAAAGGGGGATCAGCTGTTGGGGGAAAAAGGATATACCTTAAACATAAAAAAGGAAGGAGATGTGTGGGTTGAGGGGTAAGAAGGTCGGAGAGTGGGACTGGAACGGGGAGTAGGGAGGGAATTGTGATGGAGGTGTAACTTGAAGAAATAAAAAAAATAAATTTAAAAAAAGAAAAAAATTAAAGTATATTTATAGTATGGCATTCTACACATTGCTAGATTTCATTTAGTAAAAAGTTTTAGGATTTTTTTTTCCATTTATATCTGAAGCAGATATTGGTCTGTGATTGTCCTTTCTTTATAATTTCTGCTATACCTTTTTTCTGTTTTGTTTTTATTTTATTTTTGTAAGAGTAGTAATTTCAAACAGATTATTCTCAAAGATAAAAGACTTGTAAGTAAATATGATTGATGAAATAAACTGACATACATGCATGACACTACTGTGTTGAATTTCAAAAAATAGTCATACATTCTTTCCTTTTCTTCAGTCTCTTATAATTTAGGTAGCATACGCCAGTAGCATAGTTCCTCCAATAGAAGTTGCAGGGTTTTTTCCCATCACATTGAAGCTGGGATGTCATTTGGACATGTAAACAATGTTTTTTTAGTTTATTTATTCATTTTAACATTCCATTCACATCCTCCTCCCTTCTCTCCTCCCAATCCTACCTTCCACCCTCTGCCCCCATTTCCCTTTCCCCTTCTTCTCAGACCCACCAACCCACCCAAGTACTTCATGTAATATCAGAACTAATTGTAATCTCTTCCACCGAAGCCAGTCAATGCAGCCCAGATAGGAGAAAGGTATCCAACTGTAGGCAACAGAGTAGAAGCCAGGGATAGCTCCCGTTCCATTTGATAGGGGGCCCACATAAAGACCAGACTGTCTCTCAGCTTTGTGAGTATAAGGGACCTGGCCTCAATCCATACATGCTCCCTGGTTTATTGTTCAGTCTCTGTGAGCCTCTATGTGCCTTGGTTGGATGCCTCTGTTGATCTTGTTATGTAGTTCTTGTTCCCTTCCCATACCTCTGTCCTTTCCACAACTCTTCCACAAGACTTAAAGGTCTCTTTCCAGTGTTTAACTGAGGGTCTCAGCATCTGTTTCAATATTTTGCTGAGTGGAGCCTTTCTGAGGCCTGTTATGCTGTGCTCATGTCTATAAGCATGGGGGATGACACTTTAATAGTGTCAGGGGTTGGATCTCTCCCATAGGTTGGGTCTCAGGTTGGGCCAGTCATTGGCCAGCCATTTCCTCATTCTCTGCTCCATCCTTATCCATGCATGTCTTGTAGATTTTGGACCAAGGGTTTTATGGGTGGGTTGGTGGCAACCCTCACTCCCTGGCAGTCTTTCCTGGCTTTAGTTGATGGCCACTTCAGTCTCCATATCCCCCACAGCTAGGATTCTCAGCTATAGTTACCCATATATCCTTGAAGGAGCCTACCCTGTCACAGGTCTCCAGTTGGTCTCAGAGATCTCTCCCCATCAGTTTCTATTCTCTCTCCCAGCCCTACCTCCTCACCTGATCCCCACCCTCCTACCCAGTTCCCCCTCTTCATCTATTTCTGATGCCTATAATTTTCCTTTTCTGAGTGAGATTCAAGCATCCTCCCTTGAGCCCTCCTTGTTACTTAGCTTTTTTTGGGGTCTGTAGATTGTAGGATGGTTATACAGTACTTTATGGCTAATACCAACTTATAAGTGAGTACATGCCATCTGTGTATCTTTCTGGACCTGGGTTACCTCACTCGGGATGATCTTTTCTAGTTCCATCCATTTGCATGCAAATTTTATGATTTCCCTTTTTAATAGTTGAGTAGTATTCCATTGTGTAAATGTACCAAATTTTCTTTATCCACTCTTTGGTTAGGGGGCATCTAGGTTGTGTCCAGGTTCTCACTATTACAAGTAGAGTTGCTATGAACATAGTTAAGCAAATATCCTTGTGGTATGATGGAGAATCTTTATGGTATATCCCCAAGAGTGCTACAGCTGGGTCTTGAGGCAGAACTATTGCCAATTTTCAGAAAAAGTGCCAAATTGATTTCCAAACTGGTTGTAAAAGTTTGCACTCCCACCAGCAATGGAGGAGAGTTCCCCTTGCTCCACAGCCTCTCCAACATTTACTGTCATTTGAGTTTTTTATTTTAACCATTCTCACAGATATGAGTGGAAATCTCACAGTCATTTTGATTTGCATTTTCCTGATGAGTAAGGATGTTCGTTGAACATTTCTTTAAGTGCTTCTTGGCCATTAGAGATTCCTCTGTTAAGAATTCTTGGTTTAGCTCTGCACCACATTTTTTAATTGAGTTATTTCGTTTGCTGGCTTTTAATTTCTTGAGTTCTTTATATATTTTGGATATTAGCCCCCTGTCAGTTGTAGGGTTGGTGAATATCTTTTCCCAATATGTAGACTGCTGGTTTGTCTTATTGACAGTGTCCTTTGCATTACAGAAGATTTTCAGTTTCATAAGATCCCACTTATTAATTGTTGATCATAGCTCCTGAGCTATTGGTGTTCTGTTCAGGAAATTTTCTCCTGTACCTATGCGTTCAAGGCTATTGCCCACTTTCTCTTCTATTTGATTTAATGTATCTGGTTTTATGTTGAGTTCTTTCATACACTTAGACTTGAGATTTGTGCAGGCTGATAAATATGAGTCTATTTGGATACTTCTACATGCATTCATTCAGTTAGACCAGGACCATTTGTTGATGATGCTATTTTTCCCCCAATATATGGTTTTGGCTTCTTTGACAAAAATCAGTTGTCCAGAGCTGTGTGGGTTTATTTCTGGATCTTTGATTTGATTCCATTGATCAACCTGTCTGTTTTATGCCAGTACCATGCTGTTTTTATTACTATTGCTTTGTAGTACAACTTGAAATCAGAGATGGTGATACCTTCAGTATTTTTTGCTGTACAGGATTGTTTTCTCTATCCTGGAATTTTTTTTTTCCATATGAAGTTGAGAATTGTTCTTTCAATATCTGTAAAGAATTGTGTTGGTATTTTTCAAGGAACTGCATTGACTCTTTAGATTACTTGTGGGAAGATAGCCATTTTTCCTATGTTAATCCTACCAATTCATGAACATGTTTCCATCTTCTTATATCTTCTTCAGTTTCTTTCTTCAGAGACTTGAAGTTCTTCTCATACAGGTCTTTCACATGCTTGGTTAGAGTAACTCCAGGATATTTTGTATTGTCATTTACAATTGTGAAGGGTGCTGTTTCCCTTACTTCCTTCTCAACCCTTTTATCATTTGTGTAAAGGAGGGTTACTGATTGTTTTGAGTTAATTTTATAACCAGTCACTTTGCTGAAGGTGTTTATCAGTTGTAGGAGTTCTCTGGTGGAATTTTTGAGGCCACTCATGTATACTATCCTATCATTTGTGAATATGGATACTTTGATTTCTTCCTTTCTACTTTGTATCCACTTATTTTCCTTTAGTTGTCTTATTGCTCTAGCTAGAACTTCAAGTACTATGTTGAATAGATATGGAGAGAGTGGACAGCCTTGCCTTGTCCCTGATTTTAGAGAAATTGCTTGGAGTTTCTCTCCACTTAATTTATGTTGGCTATAGGCTTGCTGTATATTGACTTTATTATGTTTAAATATGGGCCTTGTATCCCCAATCTCTCCAAGACTTTTTTCACGCAGGGGTGCTGGATTTTGTTAAAGACTTTCTCAGTATCTAATTTGATGATCATGTGAGTTTTTTTTTTCTTTCAGTTCGTTAAATGGTGGATTACATTGATGGATTTTCATATGCTGAACCACACCTGCATCCCTGGAATGAAGCCTACTTGATCATGGTGGATGATGTTTAGGATGTATTCTTGGATTCGGTGTGCCTGTACTTTATTGAGTATTTTTGCATCAATGTTCATTAGGGATACTGGTCTGAAATCCTCTTTCTTGGTTGACTCTTTGTGTGGTTTAGGAATCAGGGTGACTGTAGCTTCATAAAATGAGTTAGTAACATTCCTTATGTTTCTGTTTTGTGGATTAGTTTGTGGAGTATAGGTATTAGCTCTTCTTTGAATTTCTGGTATAATTCTGTACTAAGGTCATCTGGCCCTGGAATTTTTTTGGTTGAGAAACTTTTTTTCTTTTTTTTTATATAATAATTTATGTTTTATTTCTTCAAGTTCCATCTCAATCACAATCCCCTCCCTACTCCCCCTCCAGTCCCACCCTTCCACCCTCCTTCCCCTCAACCCCCATCCTCTTCCCTTCCTTTTTTTTAGGTTAAAGTGTTTCTTTTTCCCCCCAACAGCTCTCCCTTTCAGTCCAACAAATGGTTCTTTTTCTTATAACTATAAATACAATACAAAACAACAGAAATAAATAGGCCATAATTATAAGAGTTATATGGCTTAGCATACATTCCCAATGTCCAGTCCATATGTATTTGGCACCTGACTTTAACATTCTACTATCTAACCATCTCCATGAGTTTAAAGTTCTATATCTAACTCAGCTTTCATACTAACTTGCCTCACAATTTTAAAAATATCTTCCTAGATCCAGAAAACCCTCTTGATTCCTAAACAACTCAAAATTTAACTATGAGACTCTAGCTATCTATTCTTCAACCACTTCAGAGACCTGAGAGGGATAAATATATCTGATTATATAGGAAGTGCAGGGCCTGCAGCTTCCAAAACTAAGAAATGACATACCAGTGGCTGCCTGGACAGTTCCCATTTTCTCTCCATACATTACAGCATCAATCTTCAGCCATTTGGCCCTGTTTCTCTGACAGACATTGATTGTAGAGCAGGAATTATGAAGGACTTACCTACCCTGTCTTGGCAGAGCTAGGCTGTCAATTTACCTGCTTCCAAGTTTTGTCATTTTTGGACAGAAGTCTGTCTACAGTTGAAGCAAGGGGTTTTTCTTGCCAAGAGAAAGGCTTACCACCAATTCAATCATCTCCCACTGGAAATTCTTCGATGCTCATCTTCTACTTGGAGTAAAATTAGGGGGTGCTGTCAGGAGCTGACATATCTCCATATCAAAAAATCTTAAGTTAAGAAAACATCTTTGAATGCCATATTCTGCAGATCTCTTGAGGTTTTTGAAGGTGCCCTATCTATCTCTTATATTTAGATAAGCAAATATTGCTTGTCTCTTAGCAACTTGATTTCTGAGTAGCTTAGAAAATAACTGTGATAGACTGTCATAGTAACTAACAAAATGACATGTTTACATGACTATTAGTTTCCATTTCTTAATTATCCTAAACGTTTATGACGGTTGGTAGCAAGAGGCCAAAACTTGACATTTCATTTTTAAGCATTACTAGGAACAATACCTTTAAGAAGCATTACCCTTAATTTTGTATCAATATACAAAGATCAATACCAATGTGGCCAAATATAATCTTAATTTTGTATCAATATACAGTTGAGAAACTTTTGATGACAGTTTCGATTCCCTTAGGGGTTATAGGACTATTTAGTTTCTAGAACTGATCTTGATTTAACTTTTTTCAGTAGTTTCTATCAAGGAAAATGCCCATTTCATTTAAATTTTCCACTTTTGTGGCATATAGGCTTTTCAAGTAAGACTTAATTATTCTTTGGACTTCCTCGGTATCTGTTGTTATGTCTCCCTTTTCATTTCGATTTTGTTAATTTGGATAATGTCTCTCTGCTTTTTAGTTAGTTTGACTAAGAGTTTGTCTATCTTGTTCATTTTCTCAAAGAACCAGCTATTAGTTTCATTGATTCTTTGTACTATTCTCTTGTTTTTAAGTTATTGATTTCATTCCTGAGTTTGATTATTTCCCGTCTTTGGTATATTTGCTTCTTCTAGTTCTAGAGCTTTCAGATGTGCTCCTTAGTCATTAGTATGAGATCTCTCCAATTTCTATATGAAGACACTTAGTCCTGTGAATTTTCCTCTTATCACTGTTTTCATTGTGTCTCATAAATTTGAGTATGCTGTGCCTTCATTTTCATTGAGTTCTAGAAAGTCTTTTATTTTTCTCTCTATTTCTTCCCTGACCTAAGTTTGTTTTCTTGCACTTTAGTGTGTTAGGGTATCCAGGACTTGCTGTAGTAGAATAGCTGAATTCTGGTGGTGCCATCTGACCCTGGCATTTTGCTTGTGTTCCTATGCTGTCCATTAGCCATCTAGTAGTTCCTGGTATTGGTAGGCCTAGTGGTTCCTGAGAGTAGTAGGCCTCTGGGATTGCATCTATAACTGGCATTCTCAGATGGCAGGAGGCCTCTGATTTTCCTATGTGGCAGCAGGCCTCCAGGAATACAGGGAGAACTGGTATTACCAGTTTTCCAGTCTCTGGTGGGTTTTGATTTCTGCTGGCTTCTGTGATTGCAGGTACAGCTGGTGGAACCTGATGGCTGCCAGGCTCTGGTCATCCCTGATGGGTTCCTGGGTCTGGTGGTCTTTAATAGCTTCCTGGTTCTGGTGGTTCCTCATGGCTGCCTTGCTCTGTGGTAGCAGGTAGAGGTGACACCTGGGAGATGAGGAGCAGAAGGCAAGGGACAGACCACACCAATGTGGGGTTTGTGCATGTGACCCAGCAGGTGAGGGATTGGGGGAGAAGACTCACCTGGTGATTCTTGAAGGCCACCAGCTCTGTGGATATAGGTAGAGATGATGTAGCAAGGCAGCTTTTACTAATTTGTATTATATTAATTATACATTCTGATTTATTTTACTATATTTAATACCTTTACCTCACTTCCACCCCTTGTCCTCCCAAACCCCCAACACTATGCAGGAGATAAAGCAGGTTAAAGGTGAAAGGGGGCATAGTTCTCTTTATGTTACTTCCTGCTGTTTAGAGTTATTGGGTTCTTTGTGGGCAATACCAGTCTCAGTAGAAGTCCAGCAAACCGGGAGACAGCAGCAGGAAGAATAAGCAGCACTTTGGTGGACCACCAGCAACCAGGAGAGCAGCAACCTCTTTCTTCTTTGCAGCCATTTCTCTTCTTTGTAGCCATTTCTCTTCTTTGTAGAGCCCTTTATCCTACTTCTTGTAGAGCCCCCTTCTCCTTGGGGTTCTGGCTTTTTATTCCTCTCTCCCAAGTCCTCAGAGTTTGCTTGCTGTAGCTGGCTAAGCCACACCCCTGGTAGCTCACAGTGACAGTTAATACTTTACACCTATGTCTTAAGCAGACTCAAACCTGGGATTAAACAAGAACATTCTCATAATTGGTTATTTTTCATACCACAAGATGGTGCTGGGGTGATGGGGTATGGGGAGGTGCAGGGGGCAAGAGGGAGACTTTACCACTGTAGGGTTTGCCTGCATGGCTAGGCAGGCAAGGGGTTGGGGGAGAAGCCTCACCTGGTGGTTCCTAATGAAAGCCTGGATCTGTGATTGTGTGTATAGATGGCCTCTACTATTTTTAAGTAAAAATTTTTGTTATAAATCTATTTATGTTTATTGTTTTGTCAAATGGAGTTTGTGTCTGTCAGGGTTCTCTAAAGGAACAGAATATATATATATGGATATTTATTAGACTGGCTTATAGGATGTGGATCGGGTAGTCCAACAATGGTTGTCTCAAGTTCCAAAGACCAAGAACCCTTAGTTGTTTGTCTAGGAGGCTGATGTCTCAGCAGTACAAATCTGGCACAGGATGAGTCTTGAAGATGAATCCTGGATGAGTCTTGAAGAGCTGGCAATGTTCAGTCTACATTAGAATTCCAGAGAAATAGGTTCTAACACCAGTGGAGGAATGGCTCAGCAGTAGGAGAAATCAACTTGCCTATGAGACTGAGGGCAAGCAAGTAAACTGTGAAAGCTTCCTTCTTCTATATCTTTTATATAGACTGCACCAGAAGGTGTTTGGTCCGGATTTAGTATGGATCTTCCAGCTTCAAATAATCTAATTTAAAAAATCCTTCGCAGGAATGTTAAGAATCTCACATTTTGGTAGATTTCAAATGTAGTCAAGTTGATAACCAAGAATAGCCATATGAGGGTTAATAAAACTTATAAGATCACTGTGAAACTTGAATGAAATATGTTATATATAACATTTAGCACAGTTCCTAGCACATTATAAAGATACTAATAAATGGTGGTTGTCACTTCAAATGGCTTTTTAAAATTTTGCAAATGGCAAACAGTTATTCAGTAAAAAGGCTTATTCTTCTGGTTACAATTGTGCCAGTTATTAAAATGTAGGCTGTTGTTTTTAAATACTCTCTTCTATATTTAGCTTCAAAACATAGGGCTCAAACTTGGCAAACATATTTTCATCTTGTTGAAAGTTCCCTGCTGCTTACTTATTCCCAGTCTTGTGGCAAGATTTTTAATAATACTATTGTATTTACTCAATACTAAATAAGATTCTTCAGTTCTTTTCAATTTTTATAGCATTGGTTTCCATAAATTATATTTTTAAAATTATTTTTTCTGCTTTCTATAAAAATTTAAAGTTGTTGGAATAAAGTTCTTTGTGATATCCCATTATATTTTCTAATATAGAGTCTATTCATGAAGTTAACAAATAATTTTCTCTTTATTTACTAAATAATTCATGCTAGAAGATTTGTTAATTCATTTTCTTTCTGATTCAACATATTATATTTTGGTTGTGAGCTTACCCTTTAATGACTGAGCCATCTCTCCAGCCCTATGTATTCTTAAGTATTTTAATTTTTGTCCTATATGTGTGTATATATATATATATATATATATATATATATATATATATATATATGTGCATGGGTAGAGTTTTAAAATTGTTCCTAAAATATCAATGCTTTAATCCTGGAACCTGTGTCAATACATGTGGATATGGTGAAATATATTTATTATGTTTATGTCTTATTTTATATGACACAGATGATCTTCAAATCAGATTATTTATGTGAACCTAATAAAATCCTATGGGCACCTTTGTAGACAGCCATTTTTCTCAGCCTAGTAGAATTGAAAGGGAAAGAGATTTGAAATATGTGTGAGGGGAGGTTGACATAAAGGATCCTCCTGGTGGCTATAATGCTTTGCCAAGGCATCTGCACTCTAAAGTTGATTTCCCCCCATTTAGATGGAATTCACTAAGACATATCCACACTCAAGGAGATAGAGGTGGGGATAACTAAATTCTTTGTCCTAGAGGAGTGAGTCTATAAAAATTAAATTACATAGAACTATTTATAAAGATGAATACTCTCCATTCTCCTGTTCATTTACTTAAATGCTTATTTATACAAGTAAAGACCCAAATATATTCACTTTGTATGTTCAATTGTAATGTAGTTCTTAGTATTAATTTTTCATGCTCAGAATTTTCCATCTCTGGCCAACTGGAAGTTGTTTGTTATTGGCTCCATGGTTCTTTGATATGAGTTCTTTTGTTAAACTTCCTTACTTTCTAGTGCTACAAGACACTTCACATTCAACTTGCACTGTCTATGAACAGTTTTTCAAGCATTAGGTTATCTTATGCATGCTATTACTGTGGATGATCTGTTTATTTTCAATTCTGTCATATAATTTTATTTTACATTTAAATATCAGCCAAGATAAATCAAAGATGGAGAAAATGGGGTGCAAGGGAGTATTTGTATAGACATCCCTTATAAGACAAGTGTTCCTAGAACACTTAACTCACAGGGAGCAGAACAATGACAGGCAGGTAGAGGGTGATGCAATGTTCAGAGGCATAGCTTCTTTCTTGGAGAGATTTCAAGCTTGACTTGCATTCCTAAATGATGCTATATAGGCCCATTGCATTTATCCATGGTAATCTCCATTACTTGAAATCAGCAGGTTAGAAGTTTAATTTCATGTGAAAGATTGCTTTAGCAACACATTTGGGTCTTTTAAAATTTTTTATTTTTTTCAACATTTATTTATTTCTTCAAGTTACATCTCAATCACAGTCCTGTTCCTCCTCCCCCTCCCAGTCCCACCTTCCTACCCTCTTCCCCCTCACCCTCCTATCTGCTTTTTTTTTAATTTAAGGTGTATGTTTTCCCCCTAGAGTCTCCCCCTTTCATTCCAATAAAAGGCTCTTTTTCTTATAACAATACATACAATACAAAACAATAAGAACAATTAGACAATAATTATGAAAATTATATGGTATAGCATATATTCCCAATGCCCAGTCCATATGTATTTGGCAACTAATAATATTCTACTATTTATCTATCTCAATAAGTTTAAAGTTCTATACCTAACTCAGTTTCCAACCTAACTTGCATTCCCAACTTAAAAAAAAAATCTTAGACTCAGGACATCCTTTTAATTCCTAAACAACTTAAAACTTAACTGTGAGACTATTACTATCTAGTCCTCAACCACATCAGAGATCTAAGAAGGAAACATATCTCTGATAAACAGGAAGTGCAGAGCAAGCAGCTTAAAAAACTAAGAAATGACAGACAACTGGCTGCCTGGACAGTCCCCAATTTCTCTAACTTTTGAGCATCTATCTTCAGCCTCTTGGCCCAGTATCTCTGACAGACATTAATTGTAAAGCAGGAAATATAAAGGACTTTCTCACTCTTGTCTTGACAGAGCTAGGCTATTTACTTATCTGCTTCCAAGTTTTGTCTTTTTCAGACAGCAACCTATCTACAGTTGAAGCAAGGATTTTTTTCTTGACCAGTGATTAGCTTGTCACTAATGCAGCCAACTCCAAATGGAGATTCTTCGATGCTCATCATCTACTTGGAGTAAAATGGGGGGTGTTGTCAGGAACTGACCTGTCTCAATATCAAAAACTCTTAAGTTAAGAAAACCACTTTAAATGCTATATTCTACAGATCTCTTGAGGTTTTTTAAGACCATGTATCTATTTCCATATATTTGAAAAAGCAAATGTTACTTGTCTCTTAACAACTTGATTTCTGATTAAGTTAGAAAACATATGTAATACACTAAACTAATACCTAACAAATTGACAAGTTTGAATGACTTGTAGTTTGAATTTTTTAAATATCCTAAATGATTTGTGATAGTTGCTATCAAAAGGCCTAAAATTTCACGTTGCATTTTTAAGAATTATATAGGTATAATACCTTAAAAGAGTTAACCTTAATTTTCTATCAATATACAAAGATATAAGAATAGATTCAATTATCTACCTTTATCTTTATCATTCCTATATAATGTCTATATTCCTTTTTTTCTTTTCAAGTCTTTTGCCCCCTACATAGGAAAGAAAGAAGGATAGAGAAAAAAAAAGAGAAATACCTAGGTCTAACCTAAACTTTGTTTAACAAGACCATTTAACAACTTTGAACCAATCCACCTAAATGACAACAAACATCTATAACCCATCAAATAACAAAAATAATCACCCACTCCACCTTCTGTGATTGGGGCGTAGTTCCAAGCATAGTTAAAATCGCTTCCTGCTGATGACGTAGGAAACCTGTTTGCGGGCCCAAATAAGAATGTAAAAATGGTTAGGCAAATTAAGTGTAACATTTCTTGTCCAGTCTTTTTGTACTTAGCTATTTAAATATCCTGAGAAGTTTGTAGTCAGAAGCTGAACATTTGGTGGAAAAGTACAGGGCGTTACTGACATCCTGGCTGGAACAGTCTGTGACGCTGGACCATCTTAGCTAGCCATTTTGAAGTTGTTCTAGATGTAGAATTTTGAGGAAACAGCTATTGATGCACTTTGTGAGGATGGATCATCTAGGCCACTTGTCTTGTCTTCTTTGGTGTCTGCTCCCTTTTATTCAGAAGTGTCAGTTGTCCAGTTGTCCCTGAGCTCCTTACTTGGATGCTGTTAATCCCCTGGAAAGATAAGAACAGAAGAAACCTGCCCTAATTCTAACTCTTTTTTGTTACTTTTTGGCAGGTAATATCTTCCCTAGAATAAACATTTTTGACAATATAGAAAGAGTTATCTTTCAATTGAGA
>CAJQZJ010000181.1:2242981-2273531 GCA_907164525.1 Lophiomys imhausi
GAGAGAGAGAGAGAAGAGGGGGAGAGGGAGAGGGAGACAGGCAGAGGCAGAGAGAGACAAACACACAGAGAGACAGAGACAAAGACAGACAGAGAAAGATATCAGAGCATGAACATTCAAGACTTACTGAAAGAAAGAGAACACTTAACAAGCAAGCCCATAAGCTAAATGAACATTTACTCAGCTGAAAATTGAATTGTGTGCCAGAAGGGGTTTACTTTTGTTTCCCCCTTTCTTTCCTCTGTGGGAAATATAGGCAGAAGTAAGCTATCAGATAGCTGATAAGCAAACCGTGTACTTTTCTGTTTGTAAACAGTGTTACCTAAAGAAGGGTGGATTTCTGTGGCTCCAGCCCCACACAAGCTTGCCGGTGATGTGAGAATTATGATTGTGTCAGCTTTTCCAGCATTTCTGTCTCTGCTGCAGAGATTTGGCAGATGCCTCAGACAAATTTTATGTCTCTTAAATCTTCCTCAAGCAAGGCTTGGCCCTTAGATTTATATGTACAAAAAAAAAGTGAAGTGTTTACCAGTTTGACATTTTTGATGATCAAAACAGACTCAGTTGTTTTTCTTTATCTTTTTTAAGTCCAGCAAACCATCTCAGTTCAGTCTAAAGAAAAGTCTAAGTGATTTGTACTAATTTTTAAGAAACAGCCCTGATGTTGGCTTTTCAGAAGTGGCTACTGATCATATACCTGAAGATTTATATCACAGTCTTCAGCTTAATTTTTTCTCTTTCTTGTCTACAAAGTCTGATGTTCTGCTGGTCTTCATTTTCCTTTTTTAAACTTTACTGATAACAACATATGAAGCATTGTAATGTGGAGACATAGTGAAGTGCACTGGTGAGATATGATGAACAATGTTTTTTGTTGTTTTTTTTTTTAGTTCTGTTTCCCTTCTCTTTGTGATGTTTTGTTTAGTGGTCTCTTAAAAAATAGTGTTTCTTGGCATAATAATGATAGGTAAGAATAAAAATTGGAGAGCATTCAATGACTATCCATTAACAGGGCTGGTCGGAAGGCATCTGTAGGCAGGGCACAAATGAAAGTTTGGCTGTAATACAGAGGAACTGAAGTATTATATGGAGAATGTTACATAAAGAAGATTGCTTCAGTAAAAAACAAAGATGGAGAACTCCCTGGTAAGGCTCCTTCTCATCTGCTCCAGCTGCTCTTTTTAGCAACAACAACTGCCGGTGAGAATTTCCTGGGACAGAAACAATCCCACAAGAAGACCTCATGATATGTCCTCCTGCTCTTTCTTCTTCAGTTGTGTCCTCAGACACACTTCAGTAATATTACATTAGTCACATAGTATTCTAATCTTCACCTTTTAGGAGATGCCAGGGACAGCGGAATAAATGTGTTGTGAAAGCAGAAATGAGACTATCTGGGGATATCAGGAAGGGGATTGGCAAGAAAGGGGGATAAGACAGCTAAGGAGTGAAAAAGAACAAAGCATAATAATATATATGTATGAAAATGGCCCAATAATACCCACTTCTTTCTCTGCTCAACAAAAATTTAGTTTTCAAAAGATGCTAAATTTGAAATCAAGGAACTTCTGATATTTAAACTCATTCATTTGATAAATGTTTGATCACTTATAAAGGCCTGGACTTCATGCTAAACATTTGAAATATAATATGGAATTATACACAATTTCTACACATCTTAATGAGTTCACAGTTTAGCAGAGGAAATAGAACTCAAAGCAGTGATTATATTCATTATATACAGGGTACTCAAAAAGAGAGGAATACACGAGGCTTCCTAGAAACACAGCAAAGGGAATTGATGCTGGGTATGGGCAACCTGTAGGTCAAAGGTTTGGCTTTGCTGGGTCATAGAGAATGAATAGGAGTTGCCTATATTGTAGGTAGATAAAGAAGTGGCTAGCAAAGAGTCTTAACAGGATGACCAACACATGAAAAGGAGTTTGATTAAAAATGGAGAGTTGTGGTAAAGGTATGTATGTATGTAATCTACTAAGAATGTGACAGAGGGATGCAGAATAGAAATTTGGAGAAGTACCCTGTGGAAAGTTAATAAGGGAGATCACTTGCTACTATTTGTGGCCATTGTCTCATAGGCACATAGGAGTGAGGGAGCACAGAGTTTTAAGTAGGGAATACCATCACTGGATTAAAGGATGGAAAGGAGACAGGGAAAGTCCACTTTGTTGTTTGGCAGTCTTAAAGAGGTGTTATTATAATCACTTACCACTGTCCCTCAAGCTTTCTTTCAATATACAGAAAGTAATATTGCTGCCTTATATACACAGGACATACATTCCTGTACTCCTTCATATGTCACTTAGTTGAATATTTGGGCTTCCCACCTCACATCAGTGATCTTTGCTGCAACTGGGGTTTGATTAGCACAAAGAAAGTCAGTTTCAGAGCCCAGTAGCTTCATGTCAGAAACATTATGTGAATCTTATTTATTGCTTGCTGAGTCAGCAAGACTAAGGCAAGTTGAGGGCACAAAGAGGGGCAGGGACATAGGCTGAATATGTGTAAGGAGGAGGCTGCTTGAAAAGTGGCCAGTGTCCACAATTCTGGAAACATCTATGGGCCATGTCCAGATGTAGGAAATAGAAGGTCCAGAAGGATATATTTATAAGCCAAGTGCATGTTGAAGGTACATTTGCCTAAACAAATTGTACTATTTAGCTAATCAGTTCTAGTTATTCTTCTTTCCCTGACTCAGAAACCATAAACAGCTTCCTGTTATCCTTAGGAGGAAGGCCAGATTCTTCAGATTAGCATTCTCTGAGATTTGGCTCCAGTCTGTTTCCATTATTTATACTTCTCTCTTAACAGAACTCTGTTCCAGCCAGTTACCCTTTCAGACACCATTTGGCATTTATATTGTTAGTCTGCTCAGGATAGGGACTAATGTTTTAAAAAATTCTGAATCTCTTACAGTATCTAATACAGTGTCTTGAGTATAGTTAATGCATCCATACTCTTTCTGTTGGTTGATGATTACTATTTCCTACTCTTCCTCAGTTCTTTCCAATATCTACCTCTGTAGACCTCACTGAAAATGGGTAATTAAAGTGGCATATATCTATTATTTTAACATTTAGGAGACTGAGAGATGATAATGGCCATGACTTTGAGGCTAGCCTGGGTTATATAGTGAGTTCCATGGCCAGCTTGGGATGCATAATGAGGTAGGGTCTCAAAAAGAATAAAAAAGCAAATCAATCAACCAACCAATAAATACATGAATGAAAATTTTAAAATGACCCTCATACGACCTCTAAACTGAGATGAGGGACTGTTATATAAGGACACCCCACCCCAGAGAAATGGGATGGAAGGGTTAGGAGGTAAAGAAAAAAAAATGAAATGTGATGTTTCGGCCTTTTACTACTAATTGTCATAAACTGTTTAAGATAATTAAGAAATGCAAACTAATGGTTATGCAAGCCAGTCATTCTGTTAGGTACTATACAGCCTATTATAGTTACTTGCTAAGCTAATCAGAAATAAACCTGCTAAGAGACAAGCAACATCTGCTTACCCTAATATAAGAGATAGATAGGGCCTCTTCCAAAACCTCAAGAGATCTGCAGAATATGGCATTCAAAGATGTTTTCGTAACTTTAGATTTTTTATATCAAGACATATCAACTCCTGACAGCACCGCTATTGTACCCCAAGTAGAAGATGAGCATAGAAGAATCTCCAGTGGGAGATGATTGAATTAGTCGCAAGCCTATCTCTTGGTAGGAAAAGCCCCTTGCTCCAACTGTAGACAGAATGCTGTCCAAAAAGGACAAAACCTGGAAGCAGGTAAGTCGACAGCCTAGCTCTGCCAAGACAGGGTAGGCAAGTCCTTCATAACCCCTGCTCTACAATCAATGTCTGTCAGAGAAACGGGGCCAAACGACTGAAGATCGATGCTGTAATGTATGGAGAGAAAATGGGAACTGTCCAGGCAGCCACTGGTATGTCATTTCTTAGTTTTGGAAGCTGCAGGCCCTGCACTTCCTGTAAAATCAGATATATTTATCCCTCTCAGGTCTCTGAGGTGATTGAAGAACACATAGATAAAGTCTCATAATTAAATTTTGAGTTGTTTAGGAGTCAAGAGAGTGTTATAGATCTAAGAAGATGCTTTAAAAATTGTGTTGCAAGTTAGTATGAAAGCTGAGTTAGATATAGACCTTTAAACTCATGGAGATGTTTAGATAGTAGAATGTTAAAGTCAGGTACCAAATACATATGGACTGGTCATTGGGGATGTATGTTAAGCCATATGACCCTCATAACTGTGGCCTAATTACCTCTGTTGTACTGTATTGTATTTATTATTATAAGAGAAAGAGCCATTTGTTGGACTGAAAGTGGAAACTGTAGGGGGAAATAAGATATACCTTAAACTTAAAAGAAAAAAAGGAAAGAGGATGGGGGGTTGAGGGTGGGAGTGTGGGACTGGAGGGGGGAATAGGGAGGAGACTGCGATTGAGATGTAACTTGAAGAAATAAAAAATAAAGGGAAAAAAAGAAAAATTTAAAATGACAACTGAGATACTAAATGAAAGGGATCATTGCCTAACAAACTGCCTCTTGACGTTGTAGTGTGTGTGTGTGTGTGTGTGTGTGTGTGTTTGTGTATCTGTGTAAATGTTATACATAAGTGTTTATTCTAGTGAGCATGCTTATTTGCATGCATGTATGGAGGCCAGAAGATGATGCCAATTGTGCTCTTCTATCACTCTCTGCCTTAATTTTGAGGCAGGCTCTCTCCCTTAACTTGGATTTCATATTTTTCAGCGAGTCATACAGACAGAAAGCCCCAGTGACCCTCCTATTTTTGCCCCACTTTCAAAGCTATGGCCCCTGAAAAAGCCACTTCTGCAGTCTTTTAAGTACTTTTATATACGGAAAAAATTAGTTGTATAATAAGTTTTAAGTAGTATTCATTCAAAATCACCAATTTTGTCCTAATTGTCTTATGCTTTTATAATTTATGACTACTTTCTTCTGGAAATTTGAGGCTTAATAAGATACACTTTTTATCTTTAACCTCTAATTATGAATAATATCAAATGTAACAGAAAAGTTGAAAAAAGCTATATAGTGAGCACTCATATACTAATTAATCATTTATTGTATTTGGTTTTTGAATTTATATTTCTATTTGTTCATTTATTTAGTGTGTGTGTGTGTGTGTGTGTGTGTGTATGCATGCATGAGTGCAGGTCAGAGGACAACTTATGGGAGACTGTTTCCTCCTTCCACTGTGTAGATTCCAGAGATCAGACTTAGGTCATCAGGTTTGGTGTCAAGTGCCTTTATCTGCTTAGCCATCTTGCCAGTCCCTCCATTTCTTTTTACTACCTGCATTACCACCTACTCATCCTCTTATGCCTTTCAAACTAAATTTTCCCATCAGTACAGTTTTTCTAAATTCTTCAGTGTTCACATCATTAACTACATAAAGAAATGATTTTGTGGTCTGAAATCAATCAAACCCTCCAATTATACCTGCATTTGCAATATGTTTCAAAAACTCTAATCGGACTTAGGTCTTTTTTTTTCCAATGGAACATTTATCTCTTTGATTAATTTTGAGATGTCCCCCTGTTTCATCTAGTGCAGTATGCAGCAGAGAGTCCATAAATAACATGTGATACTGTTGAGCAGAAACAGAGCTAGGCCAGGGCCAGAAATACTAAAAGTCAGAATATACTGAGGAAGGGAGGGGGACAGGAGTGTATGAGAAGGCCCCAGTTAAACTAGAGGTCGTCAATCAGGACTTGAAGTGTTCTGCGAAGAACACTGCTAAAGTTCACTAAGTACTCCTAGCAGTACCTCTATTTTCTTAGCTCTCTCTTTAGAAGCAGTGGTTCTCAGAAACTAGACCCAATTGTTGCTTAGCGTAGCACATGGTAAGTCTCCTTGTTGTTAAATATCAACAATTAATACATTCATTTTGCTCTCATTGATCATCCAATGCAACTTGATTTTGAAGGCTGTCGGTGGGCACCTGAGCTCCATAACCATAGTTTCCTTTTTTCTTATACCATTTTCCCATTTGCTGTGTCACTTAAGATACAAAGAGAGCTCTAATCTGCTTTTATTGAATAGTAAATTTTGTGCCAAGTATTGTGCTAGCTGCTGTCACATCAGTGTGACAGCACACTTCTTTCTCCATTTGCCAGACCAAAACAAAACAAAACAATAATAACACCACCCCCAAAACAAAACAAAACAAAAAACTTAAGACTTAGCACAGTCTGGTCCACAAGCCACAGTTCAAGAAGCTCAAGTCTTGTGTGCCTGGAGAGCCCACTAGTCCCAAGCATTACAGCTACATGATCTGATGACATTTTAAAACAACAACAATTAACAAACAAAAGCAGCAACAACAACAGCCAAACAAGGGACCAGAGAAATGGCTTAATGGGTAAAGGCACTTTCTGCCAGTCCTGATGAGCTGAGTTCAATTCCTGGTACCCATAATGTGGAAGGAGAGAACCAACTTCCTCTGATCCCAACATGTGCCATGATATTTATGATATTTATGTTCATATTTGCACACACACACACACACACACAGTAAACAAAGGTTAAAAAAGAGACACCTTTCCCTGGTGATACTGCCTTGTAGGCCCCCAGTGTATGAGGAGGCTCTTGGCCCTCATGACTGCTGAACTGGGGCAGGGGACTATTATGTAGGGACACTCCACTCCAGAGGAGTGGGATGGAAGGGTTAGGGGGTAGAGGGTGGGAGGGCGGGACTGGGAAGGGTAGAAAGAGGACACTATGATGCAGATGTAACATGATGTAATAAATAAATTAATTTATTAAAAAAAGAGAGAAACAGAATACAAAGAAGTCTACCTTTACTCGATGGGCTGAGCATGTGATTTATTCATTAAGCAATTGCAATTGTATGATTGAGTTACGAAGTATGCTCTAATCACTAATATGTTGATATAGTAATGGATTCTGGTTGCTTGAGTTCAAATCTCAATCTTATCATAGTGGTTGAGAGACTAAACAGTCATTTATCATAAGTTGGCCAGTTTTGTTGCTTAAAAAATGTACATAATACCTGAACAACACTGTATTGTGGGGACTGACAAATACAATTATGTAAAATACCATGCCATGTCTAGAATATAGTAGATGATTACCATATTTTAGGCTACGCTTTTCACCTATAACTTTCACGTGAGGATGACAAAGTATTTATAAAACATTTTTGGAAGCAGGTATCTTTTAAAAAAATGATTAAGGTTTTTTTTTTTTTTTTTTGTTCTGAGTAAGATCAACTACCAACTCTCATGTAAAACATTTCAAAATAAGCTAGAAATGTAACTCATAAGAGAGTTGTGATCATTGTGGGCACTGAAGGTGTATTGATGGGTTGTATGGCTTAATGTTCTTGTGAGACTCCAAGCAGTGGGAGTAGGAGTATCTCTGACATTTTTCTGTGCTCTTGAGATCCTTTTCATCCTCCTGGGTTGAGTAGTTCAGCCTTGATATGAGGGTCTGGGCCTAGTCTTGTTGTAATTTGTTTTGCCATGTTTGGTTGATATCCCTGGGAGCTCTACTCTGCTCCCAGAGTAGGCCTGCTCTACTCTCAGGGGAAAATGGAGGAGGAGTAGATTTAGGGGGAGAATGGAGGTATAGGGGAGGGACTGGGAAGAGAGGAGGGGGGGAAACAGCAGTTGGGATGTAATATATGAGAGCAGAATGTGAGAGAGAGAGAGAAAGAGAGAGAACAAGAAAGAGAAAGAGAGAGAGGAAGAGAGAGAAAGTTATGATGAGTGGGTGTCTGTTTCGTAGCTATCAGGGCCAAATTGTGATGTCATTTAATTTTTTAGCTAGACTAAATTTCACAATTGGCAATAACTATTAGGTTTGGTATATTTGCAGTCTCCACACAGCCATTTCGAAGCCAGAAAAGTGAGGCTAAGAGAACAGAAGTGGAATGAGCAAGGTCAAACAGCAGAGTACAGTCTCCTGATTTTTCTTTTTCTTTTTTTGCTTCCTTTGGGAGCTTTCAAGCAAGTAAATCAACCCTTAACGTGTGCTCTTTACAGAAACTTGAACTGTTTGCTCTATCTGGGTTTTGGCAAAGTGTGATTGAGAAAACATGAAGCTTTGTTGTGGGTCAAATTAGTTTATTATTTTTTACTTTGATTCCTTTCTTAACATTGTAATTTTAAGATTTGCAAGGTAGTTTTGTTCCTACCTGTTGAAGCTCATGGTTTTTTGATTCTTTGAAATCTTCCATTGAGACCTTTGTTTTGACAAATATTCCCGGAATCCCAAATGGGACTCTAATTCATTTGGCCAGTTAGGCTTAGGAGTGACTGCTGAGGGTGTAAGCTCATAAATATCATTTGTGCTTAGGTTTTAAAACTTGAAGTCAGGGTAATGTGTGCATTGCAGTAGTATTTCTTTTCATCAGGATGCTTTGATTTTCCATTCTTAGTTATGCAGGTTGAAGGATGTTCCCTCCCCCCACCTCCGGACCTCATTGCCTTTTGGAATACTCTATGAGTCAGATAGGGTCCTTATATTTTGACTGAAGGAGCAATGACAAAATAAATCACTTTTCCAGTCCTTTCCCTTTACTTTGTGTGGCACTTCTGAGGAACTTGAGGGATTTGAATTTCAAACTTGAATTTGTGGAAGTTCTTTACAATGCCCAAATTTGGAACACCCTGATTCTGAAATACAGCCATTATTTCATTCTTACTGTGCCCAATTTAAAACTTCAGCAAACTCCCTTTGTGGAACCCACAGTTGGGCTGTCAGCTTTCTTTGCAGCCAGCCATGCCAGAAGTAAGGTTGTGATGGAGGGTTGCAGTTGGTAGGCCTCTGGAGACCTGTATTCCACATGCTTGGCTTTCTGCATGCCAGGGGAAGCAAGTTCTGGTTTTAGGACCTCTAGTGCCTTGTAAGCTCCTGTTTATCCACATAACATATGGAAGGCTATGTTGCAACTTTGGTTATAAAAAGTATCATTCACAATGCTTCAAAAGGGAAGCAGAGGACATTTACCTTGACCCAGCAAGTGTGTGAGTAAAAAGGAAACTCACTTATTCCCTCTCCTCCTTTCTCCTAATGCTGCCCTGTTTCCTCTCTCATCTCCTCCAGCTTCTTCCCTTCTCCTTTAGATAACTCTTTCAGTCTTAGCTATTAGATAACCCTTTGTGTTTCATATTATCTACTTTCCCCCTTGATTTAAAATAGATTTCAGATAAATATTTTACTGACATTTTCAGCAATGACAATGGAATTTGAAAGAACAATTAGAAAGCTTTCTTTCTTATTGCAAGAATTGTACTAAACACTTGTTTGAAGTCACAGATGGCACTAGAGGGGGCCAAGATGAGCTGACATCTGATATTTCTGCTTTTTTTTGGCTGTTTCACATTTGTCTCATGTGGATAGTCACACACTTGGGTAACTAGCATACAGATGGAAATCAGGACATGTGGGATTTGGCTGAGCCGGAGGTCCCCAAACATTGCCTGGATCATTTAGTACCCTAGGTGTGGCCACCCAAGAACTTCATGTGCTAAAATTGTGTCCCAGTATAAGCCAGCTGGTCACTGTATATATAGTATCAAGGCAACTTGGAGGCTTAGAAAGCATGACTTTGGATTTTTACGTGGATTTAGACTTCATCGACTCAAATCTTTCCCCACATACTGGACATAGAAGATGAGTCAGATAAATAGAAAGATTTAGCAAAAAGAGATGTTTATTTTTCAATAGTTAGTATTCTAAATGGGACGTAAACTGAGATCCTATGAAGGAAAATGGAAAAACTTTCTAGAAAGGAAAGAGAATTAGGGGTCTCCAGGTTCTTTGACAAAATTCTGATGGACTATGGGTTACATTTTAAAACATTTCCTTTGAAAAAAAATCCCTTTCTGGGGACTTCTAAGGACAAACAATGATTCTAATTTTAAATTTTGAAGAATTTAACAATGCTTTTAAATTTTATATTGGTCCTTTCTTTTTATTTACCTTATGTGAGACATGTGCTTTACTTCAGTCATTTAAGCGGGAGCTGGTTCATAGCACACTACTAATAACCTTATACAGTTGCCTGTCCCTTTACAATTTACAGAAGGCCCTTGTCCATTATCTCATTAGCTCCTTATGATACCCTTGCAAAGCAGTCAGGATACGAACCATCATCTCCAATTTATAAATAAGGACACTAGTCTTAGCGAAGTTATGTTCTTCATCTGGTATCACAAAGCTGTAGAAATGGAATCCAGTTTCCCTGAAATCCACTCCAAGAGGTCCCTTCCCCTGTGTCATTTTCTCCATAAGAAAATGCTTCTCTGCCCTTTCTATCTGTAGATAATTTGAAAAACCAGTCTAAAGAAGTGAGCTTCACTGTAGCAGATAAACAGAACCAAACACTTCCAGATGAAGTGATTTTTTTTCAGGTCACTTATCAAATGAGTCCCGCTCATAGCCTTGGTTTTTCAGCTCTACTTTAAATGAATTGTTTTCAAATAGACATGTTGTTTTTTCAGTGTTAAATAGATGCATAAAAGTTGTACGATCGATTGACTATAGACGTGGAAACTGCACCTGGAGAATGGGAGTAGGAATGAAAAGTTGGCTTAAATTAATTAGCTTCTTGTGTTTTTGTTAAGAGATGTCATGTTCAATAGAATTTAATTTCTTTATACTTCCCTTGCACTCAGCTTTGTAAATATAATACTTTAGGAAAACGAGCAAATATTCATTCAGAATGTTGATTTGTCAGGAACAAGTGTAGTCTGAGGAAAGAGAAAGTAGAGCGGTGACTTTCTATACCCTGGAAGTGTGGGTAAGTATCATTTTGTTTGGAGCTGCGAGCTAAGATTTCTTTTTAGGCATGCAAATCATAAAGTTCTGATTTGTCAACTGCATGCTGTTTCTTTAGGCACTGATGTATGAAATCCCGAACGAATTCTCCAATGAACATACTGCTAATTGCTTCTCCACCTGCTCTCCAACCTCCCCCACCCCACCCCCTCCCCTCCCAATTCAGCCTCTAAGTGTCCGTCATTGGAGATGGATGGTGGCACGTGCAGTAATAGCAATTCATAAAAGGCAGTTTCAGCCGTTGTCTTCAAGGCTCCTGGATTTTCCACTCCCTGCTTTTGTGTAAGTGAAGTGGATGGAAGCGCTACTGGCATCAGAGTCCACCTCCCAGTGCTCTGTGCTCCGTTGCTAGAGCTCAGTTGCTCAGCTGGAGCTGAGCTTAACAGAAGCATCAGATCTGAGCCGAATTGTGGCTGTGGTTTTTTTTTAACTACCTCAATGGGGGGGGTCGGTTAGGGACAGTGTGTAGTGGGGGCTTAAGGTGTTTTGGCTTTTCTTTTTGAGGAGAGAAGAGGGGTCAGGAGAGAATAACTCACGGTAGGATACAACGTGAAACAGTTCCCTGAAGAGTGTCACAATGTTCCTGGTACAATATTCAGGTATAGTATGTTTTATTTTCTCTGAAATTTCCCTTTGGTTTCAAAGTGAATTTCTTTCTCTTATTTCACTTCCTGTTCTACTGGAGTGAAAGATAAATGGGATTCTAATAAGCTAAACAAAAAAAAAATAGCTGCATAAAACCCGCCTGTCCCTAGCTATTCCTGTGGTAGATTGCTGTGTGTAATCTGGGTTTTCTGTTAAATTTGTAGTCGTGAGCCCTGAATTGTGCATGCCCCTCTGCTGTATTGAATTTATCAAGTCTTATGTCTGCAACTGGTAGTGTATGATAATGCCTACAGTGTTTCCATACAAGACAGTGTTTTGGAAGGAAAAAGCAATTTTTAAACTCGGTATGTTGTTTTTCTCTTGAGTTTCTAAGCTGCTGTATTTGTTAATTGGATGTATGCATTTCTAAGTAGTTAAGAGTGGAGGAAACTTCTAATGGGGAACATTCCAGAACACATCCTTTTCATCAATTTATTTTCTTTTCGGTACTGAATTCAGGCTGATGAACATCATGTATTATTGTTGTTTATTCTCCTGGTAGAAACAAAAAGGTGTTGGAAACAAGGCTAAAAATGTCATTCCTAAGCCAATTGTATTGTAACATATCATTGGATCTAAAATGTCCCTTAAGTATTTGCTTAAGTTTTCAGAAAGATAAGGATACATACTAATGAACTTTTGGACTCTGGTTAGACACTTATGCATGTTGTTTGAAAGGCTTATTATACAGCTTTTAGATGAGAAGGACTCTTGCAAATAAGAAGCCTTGAGAAAGTTTCACTTTCCCACTGAACAGACAGAAGCTTAGTTCCTCTCACCACATGTTTTATGGTAACTTCGGATATCGTTTATTGTCAAGGACTTCCATCTACATTCTTGTTTCGCTCTTAAAAGAATGTGTTCCTGTGTTGCCAAGCTAACAGATCATATTCTGTTTTGATGCGTGGTTTGACAGTTGATTTTGCTGCTCATTAATTGAGCAGCATGCAGATGATTTGGAGAAGGCAGTGAGTGACAGTATTTCAAGATTGCGTTGAAGAGCATACAGTGAACCTTAGTCCCTGGACCAACAGCTGCTGAATTGAATTGTCTGCAATTAAAGCAACACCAGGTTTGTGTAGTCTCTCTGCAGCCCAGTTCTTTGAATTTATGACTTTGGTTTCCTTCCCAGCTGTCAGTTGGTTTGTTTCTCTAAGTGTTGGAAAGTTGTGCTTGCTAGATGTTTTCTCCATGTACCAATGCAGACATGACTCCCAAAGAGCTGTATCTGTACATTTTTAATGTGACAAGTTGCTGAGGTTGTTTTCCTCTGTTTAAATCCAGAGATGTCTCATTTTTACTATAAATTAAATAGATATATTCTCATAGAAAACACTGCTTTTTTCAATACCTAGAGGTTTCTGGTGAGTTGGTAATACTGATTTAGATGTCTGGCAGTGAAAAATACTAGACTTTGTTATGTTCCTGGAATTACTGCATCTGGGAAGCACTTGTCTGTGTGAATACAATGTTTACAATAAAAGAAATGACGACATCCCCTTCCTATCTCTCAATTCAAGTAAGCACATGAACAATGTCAAATTCAACCAGGTGGCCTTAATAACTACATTTTATTTGTGTGTTAGTAATGGATGTGTTTAACTCTTTAATGGTTTTCTTCTGTTAATTTATAATTGCAATACAGTTGGATCACACTGGATGTGTAAAACATTTCTACCATGATCTAACTCCTACTCTTAGTTAAGCTCCGAACAGTTGTATGTGGCAAGCGTGTGATCTGTATTTGATAGGTAAGAAAGCAGACTCAGAGAATAAGTAGTTAGCCTGAGCTTGGAGCTCAAAGTATGAGGTCTTACACTTACTGAATGGCAGAGACTGAACTCATAGGTTGAATTGTGCGATTTTAAAACAAATCTGTGTTTGTTTTTCCCCCTTATACCAAACTACCTCTCAGATAATGGGTCCCAGTTAAAAGGGACTTATGCCTCTAGTTGAGAAGGCTATATTTTGTTATTTACAGAAACTGTTTTCTTTGATAACATGCTGTTTGATGAATTTGTGTGCCAATTTCAATGAAACTAAAAATTTAGAATTTTGAGGAAACAAATTCTTATCTAATTTAAAGATTAATGTAAAATACTTTTTCATCTGATATAGTAATTCGTTGTAATATTTTGCTCAATGGGCTTAATAAAATGGTTTTCATAAGTGTGTGTATTTTAAAAATATCCTGGCTATGAATGTGTAGTGTTGTTTTAAAAATTAGAATAATTTTATACAGATAACAGAAAAAATATGTAGCTTATTCTCCCTTCCTCCCTCCCTCCTCCTCCCTCTTCATCCCTTTCTCCCCATGTTCCTTACTCCTCTTTCATCAGTCTTCCCATCTTTTTAAAGTTTTCAAATAGATTTTTCAATTTGCTTGTTTTAGTGAAAAGTCATACTTTGTGTCCAAAGAAGGAAATGCTATTTAAAGTTGTATTAGAGATTCAGCAAAGGGAATCAGACATTAAGGAACTCACACTAGCCCTGGCTCTCTGATACAACTTTTCTTTAAAATCCTTTTAGGATGCCAGGTGGTGGTGGTGTACACCTTTAATTCCAACACATGAGAGGCAGGCGGATCTCTAAGTTCGAGGCCAGCCTGGTCTACGGAGCAAGTTCCAGGATAGTCAGGGCTACACAGAGAAACCCTGTCTAAAAAATCCAAAAGAAACAAACAACAACAACAACAAAAACCCCACCTTTTAGGAGACCTTGTTTGAGGGATCATTCTTATATCAGCTTATTGGAGATCCCATGTACTTGATAGCATTCAACAATGTTATTAAGGAAATGAGTCAGGCCAGGCATGGGAATGGGCAGGGGCAGGGACAGGGAAGGGGCAAGGGGCAGGGGAGGGGGCAAGGGGCAGGGGCAGGGACAGGGGTAGGGGCAGGGGCAGGAGTGTCACCACAGATTCAAGGTTAGCCAGGAATACAGAGTGAGACCCATCCTCAAAGACCAAATGAAACAACAGAAAAGAAAATTAATCAGACATAGGAAAAATATTGTTACAATGTGTTCATTCAACTTTTAGAAAAATGGCATAGGAAGATGGTAAGTAGTATATTGCTTCAGACACCATGCGGTTAGAATTTATGTTCATCTAAGATTAGATCTTCAGTACATATTAAAGTAAAGTAAAATATTAGTTCCTATGGTTAAAGGAAAGGAGGAGTATATAAATGAGATTTGGTCATTTAAAAACAAGGGAATTTGGGAGACTAGGTCAAGATTATATATAGAAAGGGGAGTTGGGGAATCTTAGGCATGTGATTCGAAGCTCCATATTAAAAAATTCTTGAGTTTCATTGGAAATTTTCTTGTGCAGTTAGAAGCTCTGAATAATACCCTCTTCTAAACCCCCAACAAATACTGATTCCTGTTTGTGGGAACAAGCCCACAAACAAAAAGGAACTTATTGGAGGCTTTTAAAAAATTGGCATTTTTTTAATTGGTTAAGGAAAAAGAATCTTTGATCTGTATAATACATTGAGCCCAAGAAAGTCAATTTCTGGACTTGAGCTAAGCAGGGCTGTAAAACTGGTTTGTCCGCTGGATCACTTCAGTACACCTGGTAAGTGTGTTTTAGTGAAGAAGATCACTGAATGTACTTACAGATGTAACTGTTTATTTTTTAAAAAACTACTTAATATACACATTAAGAATAATATTCAAGGTTGGCAAGATGGTTCAACAGGTGCTTACCACCAGCCTTGATGTCTTGAGTTTGATCCCTGGGACTCACATGATGGAAGGAGAGAACCTGTTTCTGCACCTATTCCTGGAGGCTGTCCTCTGATTTCCATCTACTCCATGTGATGGAAGGAGAGAACCTGTTCCTATACCTATTCCTGGAGGCTGTCCTCTGATTTCCATCTACTCCATGTGATGGAAGGAGAGAACCTGTTCCTATACCTATTCCTGGAGGCTGCCCTCTGATTTCCATCTACTCCATGTGATGGAAGGAGAGAACCTGTTTCTGCACCTATTCCTGGAGGCTGTCCTCTGATTTCCATCTACTCCATGTGATGGAAGGAGAGAACCTGTTCCTATACCTATTCCTGGAGGCTGCCCTCTGTTTTCTACATACTCTATGTGACACATTCCCCACTCTCAAAAAAAGTAAAAATATTTTGAAAAGGAATAATAATCAAGGTATGCTGTTTGTACAGGACACTATACTACAGATGTTTCTTGGGCTGCTAACAGTATTAACATCCAAAGGACATTACAGTCATGCTCTTAAGGGTTACTGTGCATGGTACAGTTAAGTGTGGGTTCTCCACCCATGTATATACATAAGGACTAAAATTTCTTCAATGTTTACTTTGTATCAGGTTATTTTTTTAAATAAATACCTTGTATGTATGGGGCCAGTCATCAACCTTCATAATACTTCTGTTAGGTAGATAGTAATATTCCCACTTAAATGTTTAAAAAAAACTGAGACACGTGCATTTTTTTTCTTATTCATTTTTGTTCCCTTGGATTGTTTAGGGAATTTCCATGATTTCCTCTGGCCAACAACTCAATTGAATGTAACACAGTGCAGACTTTTAAGTAAACTGCTTAGTAAGTCTTAAAATTACTAGGCATCAGAATTGAGTTTGTTTGTTTATTTATTTATTTTTAAATGCTGTTGGTTGAGACATGGTCTTACTATGTACCTCAGGCTAGTCTCAAATATTCTGTATAACACAGACTAGCCTAGATCTTACAATACTCCTGCTCCAGCTGCCTCAAGTACAGGGTTTATCAGGAAGGTGCCACCGTATATATCATACAGCCTCAAGATTTGATCACTGAAAGTTTGCGGTAGAGCCCATGTTATTTATTAACCACGTGCAACACGTGGGGAATCTAAGTGCACATCTTTGAAGAAGCTATGTGTGCACCAGTGCTCAGTCTGAAGGTGGTATTCAATTGTCCATGACTTCAGAAGGCCTAGGTGATGTAGAGCCATCTGCTCACTAAACCACTGAAAACTTTGTTTTTGCTTTCTTTCTGATCCCTTTCATGGATACTCTTTATTGACAGAGTCACAAAGGATCACTGAATTCCCAGCAGTTTCTAAATGCTGCCACTGTTCATGTTCTTTCTATCAGATTTCAGCTTTGTTTTAAAGTGTCATTAATATTTTGTTGCTTTTCTTTTTATATTCAGCTTTTTGGAACAAAACCTTTGCCAAGTAGTGCCTAGCTTTTCTTCCATTGCAGCCAAATTTCCTATCATAGCATATCATTTGAGCTTTTCCTACCTGCCTACTCCCTTTTATGCCCAGAGTTTCCCTAAATGCAGATCTTATACTACCACTTTGTGCTAAATATATATATTGTAAATCAAAGAGACATTTTGGATAATCTTTAGTCATATTGTCCAGAATGCTTTTATACCATGATGTAGCACCATACAGCATTATGTATACTCTATTTATTTATGAATTAGACTATTTCTGGGTCACCTGGTATACTCCATATTTTATTGCTCTTGTCCTTCTTCTACACTGTTCTCTATAGTTAAATGACGACCTTTCACACCTCCAGCAACTTTAGAATCACTTGACACTTAAGATTCAGCGCAAATCATACCTGCTACTGTATTATAATACTCATTTTTGCTCTGTCTTCCTCTGGTAGACTAAGTTCTTGAACTCATTAACTGTATTCTTATCCATCTCATAGGACACAGTCTAGTGTTTCACACATAAGCATTGACATATAATATTAGGCTGTCTGCAACTGTACCAAGGTTTTCCCCTCTCCTACTAGCTCAGGTCTCAGGGTCATTTCAGAACCAACAGTTCCAGAACTCTCTATTAGATAGGTAGATGTTATGGGTAGATAGATGATTCTGCTCTGCACAGATATTCTGGAATATTCTGTTCAACAGATTTATTCTTACTTCTTGATTTTTTCTTCTCTATACTTATAAAGATCCATTGTACCTTGAATGTTTCCATTGCCCTTAGAGAACACTTTGTAATTTTACATAGAGAAAAAGTCTATGTACTGTGTATACACAGTAATATATATATATAAGCTCAAGTGAATAAATATATATGAATTGATAAATATACACACGCATATATATGTATATATATATATACGTATATATGATAATTGGATTTTCCCCATGGTATTATGTTAGGCAAAACTTTTAAAATTTAAATTACATTTGTTTTTAAAGATGTGCACCACCACTGCCCATACATTTATTTCTAAACCTGAACATAAAAGCCAAAAAATGTTACCAACTAATGGGGTACTATATAAGTTAATGTTAACATATCCATATATTGTGTAATGTTCAAATTAGGTTAAATATATCTGTTGCCACAAACATTTATCATTCATTTCCTTTTGAGCAGAGGGGAAAGTAGTTTGCTATATAGTTCAGGTTGATCTGTAACTTGCTATGTAGTCCAGTGTGACTTCTATCTCATTATTTTCTTGTGTCAGTCTCCTAAGTGTTGGGATTACAGGTTTAGCCACAATGCCTGACTCATTTATCATTTCTTTATGGTGAAAACTCCTTCAATTTTGTTCTAGACATTTTAGGTATACAACACATAGTTGTTAACTTTGGCCTCTTTATTATGCAATAACACACCAAGTTTCTTTATCTCTACTTATAACTTAGCATTCACTGATCAGTCTTTACCCTCCCTGCCCTTTCCTCTGATCTTCCTAGAAGCGTTTGGTAACTAACATTCCATTTGAAACTTCAGTTGGATGAACTATTTTAGATTCCACATACAAGTGAGATCATGTAGTACTTGTCTTTTTGTGTCTGGATTTTTATGCTTAATAAAAAGAATCATCATTTTCATCTATATTATTGGAAATGACAGCATTTTTATTGTTTGTGGCTGAATAGTATTCCATTGTATGGGTGTACCAGATATTCCTTTTCCATTCATCAGCTGATAAAATCATTTGTAGTAATTTGATGCATAATCATAACATTTCTCAAAATGAATTTTAGAAACTACCCGTGACAGCATTATCTAGAACATGTTTTGAATACAGATTCCTGGATCCAGATCTACACAATCATTCTTTTAGTAATAATCATTTAATAAAACCCCTCAAATGGTTATTCTGCATAGTTGACTTTTGATAACCACTCTCAAAGTAAAACATAAAATGTTAAGTGCAGATCTGTATTCTCTGTGGATATAAATACTAATTACACTATTTAAACCTGTAATTGAGATGGTTTGATTTTTGGTTTTGTTATTGCAAAGCCTTAGCCTTCTGATAGCTAAACCTGTACTATCTGAAAAAAACTGTCTATGATGATAAAATATTCTGACCCATCCCTTTCTAACACAGTAGCCCCTAGAGACATATAGCTAGTTATCTTGGAAAGATGGCTGTTTCAACTGAATGTGTTATTTTATTGGATTTTAGCTGTTGGATACAGTGTTAGGAGTGCAACTGGAAAATCTTTGGTGATGGTGCCAGTGATGGTTGTGTCAATGGGAAATCAAACAGGGATGTTGCTTCCCTTGACACATAGGGAATTACATTTATTTTGATGGGTAATTTAAAATTTAAACATGGCCTAAAATGATTTATTTTCAGAAGTGATTTAACAAATTATGATCTCAATTAAATTTAAATGAGAGCTATACTCTACATTTCTCATCATTACTGTTTTTCTCATCATATTGGATGCTGTTGAGCTCTGGCTGTAAGCCTTGACTTCTAAGCTAAAGTATAGTTAATCAGAAGAAAGAGCTCTTAGCTCCAATGCTTAGATCATGGATACTTGTATGCATTTTAGCTCTCATAGTCCCTTTCACTCTCCTCTGTTACATTATTCTACCATTCAGGCACTTAAGACTTACTACTTTCCTGGTTCCATTTCTTCTCTGACAAATCTTTCTTGAAGATAGTATACCCTTTCCAGATAAATTCACTACTTAAAATAGCATTAAAAGGTTGGAAGACTTTGAATGAGAAATACACTCTGGTCTGTACACAGACATGCTCTGTCTGTTTTTATTATTATGTGAACTCATGTGTATTAGTTGTTCTTCACGGCTTTAAAAAGTGCCCAGCTTCAAAATCCATAGTACTACAAAAAACACATGGTAACATACTTGTGCATTGCTGTCATAAAATATATGGTGATAATTATGCCTGCTTGACTTGCCCTCTATTGCCTGTATTCTAGTTCTTTGTATTCTTTTCAATTGCTAAAAAAATTTGTACATCCTGAAATTCCCATTCTGTCCCTTGGTATTCCTCACTTTCTTTATGGGTTTTCAGTTTTCAATGGACAGAAGACCCCCTCCTCCTTTTTTTGTACCATTTAAATTCATTCCCAGAATTCATTGTTGTATCTATCTTCACTAGATTGCCTAGGGGAGTTAAAATTAGTTCTTCTTAAAGCTTTTAAACATCACCCAAGACCCCCCTGAAACACTCAGAAAATAAGTTCTTTCTTTTGAGAACTAAAAAGACTGTAACTCAGATACAATTTTGAGAAATATGAAAAGTCAAAGTACATTTGAATCTAAAGGAAAAATTTAACCCGTTTTCTCTACTTTCCTCCACACTACAGCCCTAATTTTTGGTGACTTAACAAAAATGAAACTATATTAAGGAATTGTGACATTTGTGCTTTCATTAAAAAAATTCTGTCTGATAAAGCCTCTTCATGATTGAACCAGAGTTTACAAGAAATGTGTCTTTTTTTTCTGGGTTTTTTTTTTTTTTTTTACAGTTTTAATTTTTTTTAATTTATTTTTTATTTCTTCAAGTTACATCTCAATTGCAATCCCCTCCCTACTCCCTCTCTGGTCCCACCCTCCCACCCTCTTCCCCCTCAACCCCCCCATCCATTTCCCTTTTTTTAAGTTTAAGGTATATCTTTTCCCCCCAACAGCTCCCCCTTTCAGTCCAACAAATGGCTATTTCTCTTATAATAACAAATACAATACAAAACAACAGAAACATTTAGGCCACAATTATGAGAGTTATAGGGCTTAGCATACATGCCCAATGTCCAGTCCATATGTATTTGGCACCTGACTTTAACATTCTACTATCTAACCATCTCCATGAGTTTAAAGTTCTATATCCAACTCATCTTCTGTCCTAACTTTCACTACAATTTTAAAAACTTCTTCTTAGATCCAGAACAACCTCTTAATTCCTAAACACCTCAAAATTTAACTATGAGACTCTACCTATCTAGTGTTCAACCACATCAGAGACCTGAGAGGGATTAAATATATCTGATTATGCAGGAAGTACCAAGCCAGCAGCTTCCAAAACTAAGAAATGACATACCAGTGGCTGCCTGGACAGTCCCAAATTTCTCTCCATACATTACAGCATCAATCTTCAGCCGTTTGGCCCCATTTCTCTGACAGATATTGATTGTAAAGCAGGAATTATGAAGGACTTGCCTATCCTGTCTTGGCAGAGCTAGGCTGTTGACTTACCTGCTTCCAAGTTTTGTCCTATTTGGACATCATTCTGTCTACAGTTGATGCAAGGGATTTTTCTTGCCAAGAGATAGGCTTGTCACTAATTCAACCATCTCCAATTGGAGATTCTTCGATGCTCATCTTCTACTTGGAGTAGAATAGGGGGTGCTGTCAGGAGCAGACATGTCTCAATATCAAAAAATTCTTGTTAAGAAATGTAAGGAGCCTGTAAGCAGTCAGAAAATGGCTGCCAGGAGTTTGGGAATAGAGAGCTTGTAAGCAGCTGTAAGACACAGCTGCAACTTAGCTGTAAAGCTGTCAGCAGCTGTCAGCCACAGCCCAAGCTGAGACCAGCTGTAGGAGAAAGATAAGTAGATAAGGAGTGCCACCATATGTGGATGACGTAGTAATTAGAATAATTAGCCTGCCTTATGCAGATATTATAATGAAGCTAAAATGAAAGTATAAAAACCAAAGGAGACAAGCAGTAAGCGGCGATCAGTCTTGTCACTGACGTCCTGCCTCTGCCTCTATCTTAGGTCTATGCCCCTTCCTCAGACCTTGTGCTGAGACCTCTCTCTCTATCCCTTGCCCATTCACTCAGGCCTTGAACTGAGACTAGAACTGGGGCTTTTCCCTGAACATCGACGCAGGGGAACAGGAGAGCCAAGGTCTTCAGACAGGTCGTATGATGTGTGATGTGGGAATATTAATATAAGTGTAGGATGTGGTGGTTATATATTGTAATATTAGTTATTCTAGCTTTAATGAGCAGTAAGTGTTTTTGTTGATTGTTGAAGCTTATCCTGATCCTGTAGAAGTAGAGATATTTCATATAGTATAAGTTGTGATCATTATTTAGTAATAAATATCATAAAGACCAGCCTGCCTAATTGTATTCCATTTGACCTTATTGGGTGGCGAGTGCCGTCACCTGGTCACAGGACTCCCTTCCACAGAGAAGGAGGTGTCGGGATTTGGATGACCAAACCGCGCTCCCGACAAGAAAACATCTTTGAATGCCATGTTCTTGAGGTTTTTGAAGACCACCTGTCTATCTCCTTATATTTGGATAAGCAAATGTTGCTTGTCTAGGGAAAAGTGTCCCACTAAAAGGTAACAAGGCCTATGTTTCTGTTACTTTCGGGTTGTTGGTTGTAAGATAGTTATCCTGTACTATATGGCTAAAATTAAATTATAAATGAGTAGATGCCATGTGCATCTTTCTGAGTCTGGGTTAGCTCACTCAGGATGAGCTTTTCTAGTTCTCTCCATTTGACAGCAAATTGTATGATTTCCCTCTTTCGGATAACTGAGTAGTATTCCATTGTATAAATGTACCACAGTTTTTTTTTTTTAAATCCATTCGTCAGTTGAAGGACATCTGGGTTGTTTCCAGTATCTAGCTATTACAAATAAAGCTGCTATGAACATAGTTGAGGAGATCTCCTTGTGGTTTAGTGACGAATCTTTTTGAAGCGATGTGTCTTAAAGGTATACTATAGGGCTTTGCTAGGATTCCTTTACAAATATTATTCTTCTCATTCATGGTTACTATAAGAATAACTTTGTTTATATCTCTGGCTTTAAACTCCAAAGTCTATATTCTTGTAGATATCTTACTCATGTTTAATTGTGAGGTTGCGCTCTCTCATGTGTGTATGTGTTGGAGTTGGGGTTGGGGGTGGAGAAAAGGAGAAAGGACAAATGGGGGAGAGGGAGGGGCAGAGGAGGAAGAGGAGAAAGAAGAGGAGTAGGTTATCACTTTTAAGGTGTTCCCTTGCAAAAATTCCAGATCAGTGAAAGTGGGAAATGCAAAGAAAACAGTCCCTGACTTAGCTGTCTACTGAACCAGAATTGGCCTGTGTTCAGTCAGTGCCTGTAGGAAGTTGTGAAGAGTGCTTGTCTAGACTCTTCATATAGTCTCCTCATTGGTACTCTGACCCTCTGCCCTATACTGCCACCAAACATGATTGTCATTTCCTTAACCCCTGTCATCTTTGGGTTTGGAGGTAGAAGAGCTACCAAGAATGTCAGCCTTTATATACTTGACTGAGTCATAGAAACTTGCTCAGCTTAGTTAGTGGAAGTAGTACAATCCAAATTCACCTCAATTTCTGATACAGAATGAGAAGAATATAAACTAATTTGACAGTGCATATTTAGTAAAGTGAGTAACATTTAGAGAAGTAAGTTGACTATCCTGGAAAAGTTTTTTTTTTCCTTTTTGCTTATGTTACATTTTGTCTTGATTATTACATATTGAATGAATTGATTTCAAACAAGTCATTAAAAGTAAATTTGCTTCATGCTTTTATAAGTCTGTAGATGACAGGCTGTATATTAGAGGTATCTAATATGATATAGCATTTTAAATGCTAATATGGTTTTGAATAACTGACATGCCTATAGACAGACAACTTCTTAGATCCAAGTAATGAGAATCCCATTAAAAAAATCATAATAAGACCAGGTTTTCTCTACAATTGTTATTCTTGAAATGAAAAAAAAGCAATTGGAATGCTTAAGTGATCTAGGGACAGTGGTTTACAAGGGTGGGGTGGGACACAAAGTAAATATAATAAAGATAGCTTGAGTAATGAATATTGGCGCTCATGGCTATTTTAAATGGTGTGAGCAATAAAGAGCACAATCTGGCAGAAAAAGGGATAAGCTTGGGAAGAAATGTGATCATTAGGAAAATAACCCTGGTATTTCAATAATCTCTCTCTCAGTAGTGTTCTCTGAGTGCCCTACCCACTGGCCTTTTGAGGTTTTTAACAAGAAGGAAAGAAATGGTTTGGAATGAAGTGAGAAAATGCATAGTTTTTGGCAAGTATTTACATCTAGGGGCTGATAGTGTTGCACAGTAGTAGAGTGCTGGACTAGCATGTGTACAGGCAGCCCTATCACCAACACTTGAACAGCCCTACAGATCACTAAAGATACCAGAATTGACCCTCATAAGCAGAAGATGCTTTCTGTGATACTGTTGCACAGTAGGGTGAGAGTATATAAGTCATGCTCTATATGTTTCAAATATCTACAAGAAAGTATTGGGACTGCTTTTTTACACAGAGAAATAATAAATGTTTGAAGAGCTAAGTATGTTATTCTTTTTTAAACATTACATAGTATATATATATATATATTGAACATTAAATGTGTATCTTTTATTTTAATTTATCAATTCAAATCTGAAAAATTACATCTATTTAAAATGAAAAGAATACTAACCAAGCAGCAAAGTCTGGAGAACATTTTTTTTTTTTTTGGCTGGCCTATTGTAGAGATAAGCTGTAGAGAAGATTCTCACTCTAGCATGAAATATGATTTAAGTCAATGCCCTTCTTGGACGTTCTCCACGGGGATTTATTACTGGAAGTAAGAGAAAGGCTGTGTCAGAACATTAGAACACAGTTCCAAGGCATGAACTTCAAGGTTGACAGTGAGTACAATTTCACTGGAGATGTTTTCCATTTAAAAATTTTGATACAGTGTTTTTGTGCATGTCTAAGTTGTCAGTAAGCCAGAGTAAGTCAGCACTACTTAGTACCTGCTACATATGTTGACTCCCTCTGACCAATCTAGTGAGGGAAGTACTTGATAGCTTGTCATTTCTAATCCCTTAGGTGCTATTGTTAGGTTTCCTACCATGATATTAAACTATCCATTGGTATTATAAAACATGATAAATACGTAAGCAAATTTCCCATAGTGTCTGAACTTTTTAAAGAGTAAAGTGTAGTATAGACTGCTGTTCTGTCATAAGGTTTTAAGTCTAGGTAATAGTTGCCGAATGATTTCCCTTTATGATCTTAAGTTAAAGTTCTCAAAAGAGAATAAAAACATTGCAGGAGGACCAAATGCCAGTTTCATATGGCATTTATGGCTTTATGCCAAGATATTTCAAATGTTCAGCCAAATGGTTCATTTAGAACTTTAGAAGTAACTTATGAAAATCAATAGCCTGCATATTTCAGATAAGGGGAAAGGCCAACGATAGTATAAAGAAAGGATACAATAGTGCCTTGCATTCATTAACTATTATTAGTATTAAGTACAGGATAGGATGTTTTTCTTGTTGAAATCTGTAGAGGAATTTTAATCAGCCACATGGCTACTTTGGCAAGGGATCTCATCCAAAGACCTTCTAGGTCTGTGTTCTGACTGGAATGACACATTTTTAATACCTCTGGAAGGAATACAGACATGCCCTTATTACAGATCTTTAATCCCAAACAATGATGTCTAATTGAGGGGCAGACAAAGTGATGAATCAGAGAAAGGTTTGACAGAATGAGTCAGAGATAGGATATGCTCAACTTTCAGGACAGGAAAAAGATACGATTTAAGGGAACAAACAGCACAGAGAGAGGGGAGTTGAATAAGTTCAGTTACTTCCTGCAGTTCAGATGAACAGTCAGTTGGAGTCAGCCAGTCAGTTGAGAGGCAGTTGGGAGTCAGTTGAGAGGCAGTGCAGTGGAGTTGAGTTCATGGCAGTTCAGTTGGTGGCAGTTTGGTTCATGGAGTTCAGAGGCAGTTTTACCAGGACAGTTGTACAGAGACAGGATGTAGAGAGAGAACAAGCTGGACACAGGTAAAGACAGAATGAGTTAGAGAATGATAAGGAGTCAGGTTGAACATACGGCCTAAGTTAGTATGAGGCCAAACAGCAATTCAGTCAAATATTGAGAGAAGCCAGTTTGAATAAGTCAGCTTGGTGAGGACTTTTGAGCCAGGATAGCTGAGCTGTACCAGCCAGAGTTCAGAAAGAACTAGAAAGAATAAGGATGAACTTATTCAGCAGTAAATCTCAGAGACAACAATTAAATTAGGTGAATAAAATTTACTCTTACAGAAACTCATGTTACCCTTAAAGCTGCAGACTGAAAAATAAGTGTAATTGAATACATAGGTTCTCTATGAAGTGACTGATCCAGAGACAATTTGTGTAGGTTGGAGATGGCCTAAACTACATGTTTTATTATTTTATAATGAAATATGTAGGGACACTCTGAAGTGGAGTGTCCCTACATAATAGTCCCTCGCCCCAGTTCAGATGTCATATGAGGGCCAAGAACCTCCTCATACACTGGGGGCCTACAAGGCAGTACCACCAGTAAAACGTGTCTCATTGCCAGGAAGAGAAAACTAAAAAACAAACAAACCAACAAACAAACAAAAATAAAAAAAAATTCTATGTCCATGTTCCCTTTGGTGCATTGGTTGTAGTATAGATATCCTGTACTATATAGCTAAAATTTGACTATAAGTGAATAGATGCAATGTGCATCCTTGTGAGTCTGGGTTGGTTCACTCAGGATGAGCTTCTCTAGTTACATCCATTTGGCTGCAAATTGCATGATTTCATTGTTTCTGATAGCTGAGTAGTATTCCATTGTGTAGATGTGCCACAGTTTTTTAATCCATTCTTCGATTGAGGGACATCTGGATTGTTTCCAGTTTCTAGCTATTACAAATAAGGCTTCTATGAACATATATGAGGAAACTTCCTTATGATTCCGTGAGGAGTCATTTGGGTGTATACCCAGAAGTGGTATGGTTGGGTCCTGAGGCAAAGGTATTCCAAGCTTTCTAAGATATCGCCATACTGACCTCCATAGTGGTTGTACAAAGATAATTTTTATAGTTTGTGGCCTTTGTGCCGGATGTTTCTCTTTTCTTTCTCAGCCCATTTATCATTTGTGTAAAGTAGTGCTACTGATTTTTTGAAGTTAATTTTGTATCCAGCCACTGTGTTGTAGGTGTTTATCAGCTGTAGGAGTTCTCTGGTAAAGTTTTGGGTGTTGCTTGTGTATATTATCATATCATCTGTGAATAGGGATATTTTGACTTCTTCCTTTCCAATTTGTATCCCTCTTGTTGCATTAGCTAGAAATTCAAGTACTATGTTGAAGAGATATGGAGAGAGTGGAAGCCTTATCTTGTCTCTGATTTTAGTAGAATTACTTTAAGTTTCTGTCCATTTAATTTGATTTTGGCCATCAACTTGCTGTGTATTGCCTTTGTTATATTTAGGCATGAGCCTTGCGTCCCAGATCTTTCCAAGACTTTTATCATGAAGGGGTGTTGGATTTTGTAAAAGGCCTTTTCAGCATCTGATGAGATGATCATGTGGTTTTTTTTCTTTCACCTTTTTTATATGGTGGATTACATTGATGGATTTTTCTATGTTGAACCATTCCTGCAACACTGGGATGAAGCCTACTTGATTATGGTGGATGATGTTTTTGATGTGTTCTTGAATTCAGTTTGCAAATATTTTATTGAGTATTTTTGCATCAATGTTCATGAGGGAAATTGGTCTGAAATTTTCTTTGTTGAGTCTTTGTGGTTTAGGTATCAGAGTGACTATGGTTTCATAGAATAAGTTTGGCAATGTTCCTTCTGTTTCTATCTTATGGAATAGTTTGAAGAGTATTGGTATTAGCTCTTCTTTGAAAGTCAGGTAGAATTCTGCTCTAAAACCATCTGCCCTATGTTTTCTTTGGTTAGAGATTTTAATGACTGCTTATATTTCCTTAGGTGCTATAGGACTGTTTAAATTGTTTACCTGATCTTGATTTAACTTTGGTAAGTGAAATCTCTCAAGAAAATCAACCATTTCATTTATATTTTCCAATTTTGTGGAATACACACTCTATAAGTAAGACCTAATGATTCTTTGGGTTTCCTCCATGTCTCTTGTTATGTCTCCCTTTTCATTTCTGATTTTGTTAGTTTGGATAGTGTCTCTTCTTTTAGTAAGTTTGGCTAGGGGTTTGTCTGTCTTTTTCAATTTCTCAAAGAACCAGCTCTTTGTTTCATTGATTCTTTCTATTGTTTTCTTTGTTTCTAAGTTATTGATTTTAGCTCTGAGTTTGATTGTTTCCTGCCATCTACTCCTCTTGGGTGGGTTTGCTTCTTTTTTTTTTTTTCCTGTAGCTTTCAGTTGTGCTTTTAAATTGCTAGTATGAGAACTCTCCAATTTCTTTATGAAGGTGCTTAGTGCTATGAATTTTCTTCATAGCACTGCTTTCATTGTGCCCCATAAGTTTGGGTGTTATGGAAGGTCTAATATCATTGCTTCTGATAGGTTGATTTCAATGCTGAGGTCTTGTTCCCACCCCTTTTGAGGCATTCTCTTGATTGGTTAATAAAAGTCACTTATGGCCAATTAGCTGGGCAGAAAGAGTATAGGAAGGTGGGACTTCCCAAGATTAGACAGGAACCCTGAGCACACACAGAGAATCTTTCCTTTTCCACCAAGAGACACAGAAGGAGATAGACGTCTTGAGAACAGTGGAAGGTAATAGCAGGCACATGATAGTTTGGGTTAACTTAGAGTAGCTAATTGTGAGTCTGCCCAGCTAAGGGCTAAGTGTTAAAATATTAAAAGGTCTTGGTATATTTAATTATTGGGGAAAAGACTGCAGCAGCTTATAGGCCCTCAGTCCAAGCAGTCCTGGCCCTCGGACTTCCAGACTCCCAGACTCTCCTCGAACCCAGGCGAATCTCCTGCCAAGCTGCTGGTAATTCTACCAGCCTAATATAACAACTTATATTAGTTAACAATTTAGGTCACAGGTGGTGTAGACCACTTTTGGTCCTGGGGCTCTTTCCCCAGGACAAATCAGGCAACTGGTTAAGGCACGCGGGTCAGGCCACCCGCTTCTCTGTCAAGCTGCTACCGACTGCTCTGCCGGCTTAATCTTACAGTTTATACTTTATGTTTCCTTGATCTCATATTCTATTCTTTTAGCCTCTATTTGATTTATATCTTCTCTGACCGTTACTATTTTGGGGGAGGAGTTTAATTTATTTTTGTTTTGATATTTCTTTTAATAGTTTATCTGAAATCTTTTACTTTTTTGATGTGGACATTGATTCATACAAATTTCCTTTTTATTTTTTGCTGTGCTCCACATGTTAGTTTTATCTACATTTTTATTTATTTAAGGCACTTTTTAGTTATGTGTTTTGTTCCTTTTTTCCATTAATTAATGTAATCATTTTACAGCTTGACCACAGACCCCTCCATTTTCTCCTCCCATTCCACCCTTATATCCTCCTTCACCCCCTTCTCCTCTGAGAAGAGGAGGTCCCCCCTTGGTTAACAACTCATCCTGGCATATCAAGTCAAAGCAGGACTAAGAACTTCTTCTCCCACTGAGGCCAGATGGGGCAGCCTAGCTATGGGAAAGGGATCCAAAGGCAGGCAACAGAGTCAGAGACAGACCCCACTCCTATTTTTAGGGGACCCACATGATGAACAAACTGCACATCTGCTACATATGTGTAGGGGGTCTAGGTCCAAACCATGCATGCTTTTTGGTTATTGGTTCAGTCTCTGTGAGCCCCTATGAGCCCAGGTTAGTTTCCTCTGTAGGTCTTCTTCTGTCCTTGAACACTCTGGCTCCCTCAGTCCTTCCTCCCACTCTTCCACAAGACCCTTGGCTCTGCCTGTTTTTTGACTGTAGGTCTCTGCATCTGTTTCCATCAGCTACTGGATGAAACTTTTCAGCAAATAGTTATGATAGACTCTTGTCTGCAAGCATATCATAAGACTATAGTTAATAGTATCAGGAGTTGGCTCTCTCCCATGTGATGGGTCTCAAGTTGGGCCAGTCATTGGTTGGTCATTCCCATAATCTCTGTTCCATCTTTATCACTACACTTCATGTATAAAGGACGAATTTTGGGTCAAAGGATTTATGGGTGGGTTGGTGTCCCCCTCCCTCCACTGGAAATCCTCCCTGGCTACATATCCCACCTGCTAGGAGTCTCATCTAGGGTTACTCCCATAGTCTCCCAGACTGTGTCCCAGAGATGACCCCCACCACTGATTTCCATTTTCTCTCTCTCAGTCCTCCCCCTTCTCTCTCCAGACACCTGATCTCCAACCCCTCTTCTCCCCACCGCATCTCTTACTCAGTTCCCTTCCTCCGAATCCTCCTTTGGGTCCTCTTTGTTACTTAGTTTTTTTGGATCTGTGGATTGTAGTATGGTTATTCTGTACTTTATGACTAATAGCCACTTGAGAGTGAGTACATACCATGCATGTCTTTCTGGATGTGGGTTACCTCACTCAGGATGAAATTTTCTGATTTTCTAATTCCATACATTTGGCAGCAAATTTTCACCTGAGATATTTTACTTTTTTGAAGTGGGCATTGATTTATACAGATTTCCTTCTTATTACTCCTTTTGCTATGTTCCATGTATTTTGGTATATTATATCTCCATTTTTATTTATTTAAGGCAATTTTAAAGCTTCATTATTGATTTCTTCCTTGATCTATTAATTGTTCAGAAGTAAGTTGATTTAATATTCATATATGAAATTCTTAAACAATAAAAGGATATAAATATAGCTTTGAAATATTTTTTAAATAAGTTGTCTAATTTAAATGTATTTGTTTAGTTTTCTGTTTTTCCTTTTTCCTCGATTTATTGTATTGTGGTAAAAAAATGTACTCAATATAATTAGTGATTCTCTCCTTGGCCCCCTGTGTCCCTAAGTCTTTCAGAAACACACACACACACACACACACACACACACACACACACACACACACA
>CAJQZJ010000181.1:2303105-2357288 GCA_907164525.1 Lophiomys imhausi
AGACCCATGTAGGTCCTGTGCTTGCTGCTTTTGTAAGTTCATATGTGCCTTGCTTAGTTGATTCAGAGGTCCTTGTTCATCTCTTGGTGTCCCCATCCCCTCTGGGTCTCACATTCTTCCCACCTCCTCTTCCATGGGGTTCCTTGAGCTCCAGCAGGAGGAATTTGATGGAAACATCCCATTTAGACTCTCTCCATTGTAATTTCTGGTTGGTGGTCTCTCTGCATCTGTTCTATTTGCTACCAGAGGAAGCTTGTCTTCTTAATTTTTTTTAAAAATAAATTTAGTATTAAGCTGGGTATGGCCCTTGGGAATCTGAGGCAGGAAAATTACCTTAAGTTTGAGGCTATCCCCCAAAACTAAAAAAGATCCTATTTAAAAAACACTAAAAGTATAAAAATCTAAAATGCAATATTTTTTGGCATATTCATTGTACATAGTATTGGCTTTCATAAAAACAGTCTTTCAGTTGTATAATGTAACCTGAATACATTCACCCTTTCTACTCCTTTCTCTTAGCTCCTTCTTTTCCCTTTCTGCTAGGCTTCTTTTTCCCAGTCTTCCTTCTGGTTTCTTGTCATATATGTATATGTGGTTTTGTGAATCTATAGAAAATTTTAGCACCAAAAATGAAAGAAAACATTTTTTTAAAATCTTTCTGCATCTGGCTTATTTGTTCAGTATTATCTCCAGGTCTATCAAATTTCTGGCACATGACGTAAATTTATTCTTCTTTGTGTCTGATAAATCTACACACACACACACACACACACACACACACACACACACAGCACAGCACACTTTCTATCTACTTCTATCATAGTTTTTGACAAATTGACACAGACTTAGACATACCTAGGAAGGGACTCTCAGTTGAACAATTGTCTTTATCTGATTGACCTGTGGGCATGTCTTGGGGCCCATTTTCTTGATTGATGTGAGAGGGCGAGCCCAGTGTTATGCAAGGACAGGTGGCCCTGGGCTGTAAAAGGAAGATAGCTCAGCAAGCTAAGAAAGGAAGCCAGTAATCAGCATTCCACAGTGATCTCTGCTTCATTTCTGCCTTCAGCTCCTGCTCTAGCTTCCCATCATGATAGTCTCTAACCTGTAAGATGTACAAAACCATTTCCTCCCCAAGTTGCTTTTGGTCATGGTGTTTATCATAGCAACAAAAAGCAAATTAAGACAATGCCACATTTCTTTATCTATTCATCTATTGGCAGATAAATAGACTGATTCCATACTCTGGCCATTAAGAATACCTCTGCAGTCAACATTGATATACAGGCATCAATATGATTTTTTTCTCACAGTCCTTTAGCTATATACTCAGAAATAGCATAGCTTGGTCATATTATATGACATTTTTTTTGGGAATCTCCATATGGATTTCTATAGTGACTGGACCTATTTGCATTCCTGGCAGCAATATATGAGCTCCTTTCCCCCCCTCACTCTTAACCAGCATTTGTTGTTGCTTTTTTCCTTGATGATAGGCATGGAGTGTAATGACATCTCAGTATGGTTTTTATTTGCATTTCCCTGATGGTTAAGGATATTTAGCATTCTTCATATACTAATTCATCTTTTCTACTTCATCTATTAAGACCTCTTTGTTAATTTCATTAGCACACTTATTGTGTGTTTGAAATTAAGGATATTTAGCTTTTATGAATTATTTACATATTCTAGGTCGTGGTACTCTATCAGGTGTACAGCTGGCAAAGATTTGTTCCAGTTCTGCAGGCTAACTTTTCTCTTCATTAATTCGTTTTTTGTTATACATAATTCATTAAATGTCATGTTATCTCATTTGTCAATGGCTGGTATTATTGAAAGGTCTTGTCTGGAAATTTCTACATTTTGCTCAGAAGATAGAAGCAGCTAACAATTTGACCAGCTCTCGCGGATGCCCTATAATTCATTGGTGCTTTGAGTAGCTGGAACTGTTCCAAATGTAAGTCTCCCAGATGAAGCTTAAGACCTTGAATTGCATTTGTATGTTGCAGAGGCACTGAGAAAATTAATAAGAGGAGGTATAGATGTCATCTGTGAACTTGGGTACCCACTTTATTTTCCCTTCAGTATACCTTTGTAACAAGTGCCTATAGACGTCTCCATAGACCAGAATCCCTTACCTGTCATAGCAGATGCAAAGATGCATCCTTTTGCATAAGATGTCATTGGACCATGGGAAAAAAACTAGAAAGAATTGAGCTATTTTTCATGTAATCTATTAATTTGATACCTCTCTAAATTCCTCTTATGTTAGACAGGCACAGTAAATTAAAAAAAAACGCAACTGTTTTATACCCTCTGATGCTTATAAAAATATGTCCATCTATATGACATATTTAGAATACCAAGACTATACTAAAACAAAAAAAATGTAATTTAAATTTGCCTTAATCTCCTTTCAGACATAATAGCTTTCAAAGGAAACACAGTTGAGATTTGAGAACATTAGTTAGGTACAACACTTGTCCTGGATAACTTATATCACCTGGCCCTTTCCAGAAACAATATTGTGCTTTGAATGGAAAAGCTTTTACCCAAATGGTCAGTCTCAAATAAATTCTCCATCAAATTCTCTGCCATGGGTGCACTTGTCTTAATTTTACTTAAGTGCTGGCTGGCTGATTTTGAATCCAGAGACAAATAAAATGTTATTATTGAGCAGAATTTAAGTTTCAGAAGAAAATAATAGCCGGTGCCTTCTGCTTGACCTCTCCCTTCTTCCTGCTGCTAATGGAGATGAGAGGGAGGAGAGAGAAAGGGATCTTTCTTTTTTTCGTATTTATTTATCGCTTCAGATTACATCTCCATCACAGTGTCCTCTTTCCACCCCTCCCAGTCCTGCCCTCCCACCCTCTACCACCTAACCTTTCCATCCCATTCCTCTGGAGTGGAGTGTCCCTACATATCAGTTCCCCGCCCTAGTTCAGCAGTCATATGAGGGCCAAGAGCCTCCTCATACACTGGGGGCCTACAAGGCAGCACCACTAGGGCAAAGTGTGTCATTGACAGGAAAAAAAAATCTAAGTTCATGTTCCCTTTGGTGCGTTGGTTGTAGTATAGATATCCTGTACTATATGGCTAAAATGCAATTATAAGTGAATAGATGCCATGAGCATCCTTCTGAGTCTGGGTTAGCTCACTCAGGATCAGAAGATGGAAAGTTCTCCTATGGTCATGGATAGATAGAATCAACGTAATGAAAATGGCTATCCTACCAAAAACAATATACAGATTCAATGCAATTCCTATCAAAATACCACCACAATTGTTTATAGACCTGGGATCTTTCTTTTTAACTTGATTTACCTGCTTTGGAGACTTGCATCATATGAATGACTTACAAGCTCATTGCAAGATGGAAAGCTCTCTTAAAGGTAGAGATCTTATTTCATGTTTTTCATTATACTGTATATTCAACAAATACTTACTGGACTGGGTAGAGCAGAGACTTTCGAAGATGTAGGTAGGGAAAGTTTTAGTTCCTCATAGAATATGAGAATAGGAAGGAACCTTAAAAATTATGTAGCAAATAAATTTCAAACTGTGTTCCCAGTCTGTGTAACTAGCTTTCAGGCTGTTTCCAGGGAGAACGGAAGACCCAGTGGAGGGGAAAGAGGCATGAGATTGTTATGATTACAACTGTGTTCAGGCAGAGGATTTCCTCATTTAACTCTTTTAGATGTAGGACCTTTCTTATTTCAAGAAAGCATTGGCTATTTAAAGAAAGAAACAAACAAAAAATTAAGCCAGGTATAAAAGTGTACTCAACATCCAGGAGATGGCCTGGTGCATCTCTGTAATTTCAAGGCCAGTCCTACATAGCAAGTTCCAGGCCAGCTCAAGCTACACATCAAGACTCTATGAAAAAAAGAAAAGAAATGAAACTAACTAGTCTAACATCTTTATATATCCACTGGTGTCTAAGTTTGTTGTATATTTTAGTTATCATCAATACTGCTGCAGTGAATGTAGGAGTGTAAGTCTCTTTTTAGTATGATGACTTAATTTCATTTAGATAGTTACCCAGTAGCATAGTATTTGTCATCAATATCTCTATCTTTTAGATACACCTAAGAATGTGAGTGATTTGTCCAAGTTCATGCATATAATTCATAATATTCTTAAACTAAAACCTAAATCTTCGAATTGATATTTTGTGGTTTTTTTTCTCTTGACATTGTGTTGTGTATTAGTTTTCACTTACTGCTGGAGCAGCAAATGCTTACCACAAAGATAGCATAACTGAAGAGCTGTGAAATCCATGGACATAATGACTGTTACTTCATTAAATGTTAAGTGGTAACGCTTGTGCTGTTGTAACTGTCTTCGATTGATTGTATAACCTTTCCGGATTAAAGCATTTTAGTCTTTTTTATAATAATCTTAATCTCTACCAACTCACTGTGCCTTCAAATATATTTCCCCCTCTTGTTTTCTAACGGTAGCCCTTGAGATAGATTATAGAACCAGAACTAAGAGAGGTAGTTTTAACCACAGCTTCCACATAAGTAATTTAAATTTTGTGTGTGTGTGTGTGTGTCTGTCTGTCTGTCTGTCTGTCTGTCTGTGTCTGTATTAATGTGCCACAGCATGTGTTAAGGTCAGAAAGCAGCTTGTGGTCATGAGTTAGTTTGCTACTTCCTTGTGGGTTCCAGGGATCAAACTCCAGTTGTCAGGCTTGGCAGCAAAGTGCCTTTATCCATTGAGCCATCTCACCTGCCCATAAATGCTTTTCTCTTATGTATTTACTTATGCAACCCTTAACAGTTGTCTGTTTTAACAACTAAGAAACTAAATTGGGGCTAGAGAGATCATTCACCTTCATCAGTTGAGAGCCCTGGCTACTTTTCCAGAGGACCTGGGTCTGATTCCTAGACACCACATAGTGGCTCACAACAATCTGTAATTAGTCTAGAAGATCTGGCATCCTCTTCTGGACAGCACAGGCATCAGGTATGCATATGGTGTGCAAACATACATGCAGGCATATAGAAATAAGGCTAATTAAATTATTTGCCAGTATTTAGATTATTGTTAATTGGTTGGCAGTGCTAATCCTTAACCTGACATTATAAATGAGCACACAGAGACCTGATGGATTTTAATAAGTTTCACCTGAATTGAGTAATATTGGCCCATCTAAGCTAGCTCATTTTATTCCCCAAATATGACCCCATATATACATAGATCCCCTGGGCTGTTATTCTCCACGCTATGCTGATGTTCCAGGCCACATGGAATGAGATTCTTTTCTCAAACCCATGGCGTGTCCTCCTTCCTCCTCCTCTTCTGGCTTCTGTTCTTCTTCTTCTCTGGAGGCTTCTTCTCATGAACCTCTCTGCTTCAGAAGTCCGAGCACCTTAGTCCCACCTACCTCTGTCTTTGCCCAATCTCAGGCCTCAGCATTTATTTAACCAATCAGAGATAATGGTTAACAAGAAAGGTAGCACAGTTTCACTTGGTGTAGAGCAAGCAGGCTTCTGGGAGCAGGTTAATTAACATTTAGGACCCATAATATCACCCCATCCCAGGCAAAACACCCATAACACATAAAATTTGATTATAAAACACTAATTGTACTGGGATGCTTTTGTGAATTCACTTAGGTTTTCTATATGCTTTAATAAAAGCATTGTAGAGGGTCATTGTGGTGGCTCATCAAGTAAAAGCACTTGCCTTAGTTACTGTTTATTGCTGTTAAAAGGCACCTTGACCAAGGCAACTCTTCTAAAAGAAAACATTTAATTAGGGGTTTTGCTTACAGTTTCATAGGGTTACTTTATGATCATCGTGACAGGAAGCAGACAGGCGTGGTGCTGGAGCAGTAGCTGAGAGCTTTACTTCCTGACCTTCAGCTTCTCACATCTTGCAGATGGATCCTCAAGGACAAGTTGGCCAGAATATTTTCTTTCAAATACAGATGTACCACTGCTTTAGGGAGGGGCTAGTGTCATAAACCTCTGCTGTTAATGCTTCTGCTAGTGAAATAGGAAGGAGGAGATTAGTTCTGGGAAAAGACAAAATTAGATTTTATTTTCTAGCATAATCTTGTTTGGGGATGCTGTGATGTCAGTTATTATTCGCATTGTAGTAGTAGTGAAAAATATTAGAATTCAAAGATGAAACTTAAGTTTCCAGTTAATAATAATAGGACTTCTACTTGTAAAGCTCATGTCATGTTTGCAATCTTTAAGGGTGTTTTCATAATTTTTGTTACTGCTTTTTATTACCACTCAAGTGTTTTTGTTATAGTAAATACTAAATATGTCCCGTCATTACCTGTTATTTAGAAATAGGTAGTTTTTCTTAAAATCGCATTTGTCAGGGTATAAGTTTTAATGTTAGGTATTGAGACTGTTTTTCAAAAATACAGTTTATTAATTCTTTGAGAATTTTATTCATATTTATCCCAACTCCTCCCCAAATTATCAGAGCCATTCTTACCTCCCCATCCCCTCTCAATTTCATGCCTTTTTAAAACAACCCAGAGTCAAATTTGTGCTGCCCATAATGTATTGAGAGTTTCTAATTCAGTATTTTGTAGGTATTTATCTTTATTTCATAATATTGATAAATTAAATTTTAGGTTTGTATATTCATAATGTCTTCCATACACATATTATGTCTATACTTGTATCTGTATCTATCTGTATCTCCATATCCATATCTATATCTATAGGCACAGTTATTTTTAATTTCAGAAGTTTGGAGAAACTATGACCAGTCTGCTGGCTAGTTTTATGTCAACTTGACATTGACACAAGCTAGAGCCATTAAAGAAGACAAAGCCTCATGTAAGACAATTCCTTCAGAAGATCCTACTGCAAGCAAGGCTGAAGGGCATTTTCTTATGATTGATGGGGAGGGCCCAGCCTATTGTGCCATGGTGGTCCTGGGTTCTATAAGAAAGCAGTCTGAGGAAGCCACAGGAAGCAAATCAGTCAGCAGCTCCCCTCCATGGCCTCTGCATCAGCTTCTGCCTCCAGGTTCCTGCTCTGTTTGAGTTCTTGTCCTAAACTCCTTCAGTGATGAACTATGGATGTGGAAGTGAAAGCCAAATAAAACCTTTCCTCTCCAACTTGCTTTTGGTTGTGGTTTTTCATCATAGTAATAGTATCTCAAACTAAGACGACCAGTTTCATCATTGTCTGGACATGTGAATGATTAGGACTAGTGGTATGAGAGGACTGTGTCTCTTAGAAACTTGAGACTTTTTAGCAGAAAGCTTCTTTGCTAGCCTACATTCATGCTAGAAGTAGGATTTATGTCAAACGATCTTAAATCACATAATAAAATTTTTGAATATTATATAATATAGGACAACACTTTGCGTATATCATAGTGAAGTAATACTAGTTCTAAATTAAATGGTCAGAGTTTTATACTGTTTTTGAAGTTGATGTGTATCTGAGTAGACAAAAGACTTGCCACTCTGTCCACACTTTAGTCCTGATTTTTTTTTCATGAACTTTATAACTACTGAAGGGTTTTGTTGTTGTTGCTGTTGTTTGTTTTGTTTTGTTTTCATACAGGCCATCTGATTGTTATTACTACGCTAATGTGTCAACTTAATAATTGGATTCAAGGCAACATCTGTCTGTCAGAAATTGAATTAATGCCAAGGTGGTCTCTATATATAATTATATATTTTTACAAACTGGAACAACTTTAAAATAAGATATGTCAATCAAAGACACCAACTAGCAACACATGCAACCAGAACTGGCAGTTGTATGTTAATATACATAAATAGTGAAAGATAGATAGACTCAAAATCTCCAAGGGACAATCTTATTTACACTTATTCTTTCGAAGATCTAAAGCATGTCACACCCATACATAGATATGCTGTAACAACACTTTGTCTTCTGCCAAATTAAACTTCTATGCTTATTTTACTCTAAGTCATCCTACAGAGGCTATTGTTTTTAAGCTTCATTTTTTAAATGTGTATGAGTGTTTGCTACAAGTATGTATTGTAACCAAGAATGCACATGGATGCCAGAGAATGGTGTAAGATTCATTGGAACTGGAGTTACTGACAGTTGTGTGCTACCATGTGGTTTCTGGGATCTGAACCTGGGTCCTCTAGAAGAGGAGCAACTGCTCTTAGCCACTGAGCCATCTCTCCTGCTACTCAGAAGTTTGTTTGCAATGTACATGTGAAAATATATTTTCCAAGTACACAGTCTGATACAACCTTTCTCAAGAGATTTTCTTATATCTCATTTCTTAGAAATTCCTAAATATGGCTTTGGGCCTGTGTAAAATGATTTGAGTATTTTTTTAATCCACTTTTGTAATGAAGCCCAGCTTCCTCAATGAAGGCTTGTTGGATATTAACTCAGCCTCCTGGTTTTGAAGTATAGATTTTCCCTCTCTGCTTCCCCCCAACCCCAACCCTGTGCCCACTCTCTACATTACAAACATACTTTAAGCAGGACCAGTATGCCAGGATTCAAATTTATAAAAAATAAGTCAAATACAATTCTACATGAAGCTTGTTGGTACAGGAATACTTCACATCAGACACAAGCTGTGTTTGTAAGAAACTCAATATATAAATTCCATATTGGTAGAAACAAATTTTACTTAAAAGTATACTGTTAGCTTGACATTTTACAAGTCTGCCATGTGAAATGCTTCTGTAATACAAATAATCTTTCCTATATTGTCTGGATTATAGATTAAATAAATGAATAATGAATCTTCTTAAGTGGGACACACCATATACCTACACAGAGTTGTTATTTCAAGAAATGAGTGTTTTGTTAACCCAATTTCTTAGTCTTATCTCCCCTCGTCTTTTGAGATTTCATTCTACTTCATTAGCCTACTGATTCAGTTGTACCTTCCTGCCTCCTGATCTCAGCAGAGCTGTAGTATAGTATATATCAAAATATAATTGTATGTTTATATGTGAAATATAGGAGAAACTTGTACAGGAGCTTTATAAACATTGATTTTTCTTTCTATATAGTAGTATCTAATGTCAATGAGTATAGTATGCATTGCTAAGGTTTACTTTTTTCTATTTATTGTTATTTACTCTAAATATTTTTCTTTTGTCTCTTAATTTTTTTACATGTCATACTAACTGCTATATCCACTACTACGTATAATTCCTTCTAAAATGAAATAGCATCTGTTTAACGATGTTGAAAATACTGTTGGCTTTGTTTAGAATACAAAGTGAAACCCATCTTTCCTTTTTCACACTGAAAGAGCTTAACCTATCGTCAATGTTAGCAAAGGAAAATGGCTCTTTTGATTTGTTTTTAAATGATATGCACGAGAAATCTCATTTGTTCTTATTTTCCTCCTGACTAGTTTGTTCCCTTGGCCCCACTCGCTTCTTTATGGGGAAGAATGCATCAGAGGCTTTCTGTGCCTCTCCTTTTACCATGATCTGTAGACCAGTTTCTGGAGAAATACATCAGTTGCCTCCTGTTCATTTAAATCCACTTCCCAGCTGCATTTGTGTACACAACTGAAAGACAAAAAGATGAATGCAGTACCATTTTTCTCAGAATAAGTTTTTGAATTCATACATTACCAAGCACACGTATCATTAAATAAGGTGAGCAAAAGTAGTAGTCTATCAACTGTGTCCACAGAGGAGAAAAAGGGTCACTGTTGATGAGAACTAAATGGAAGCATATCTTTCCTTGTCAATCAAGGAAATTGGGAGATGCGAATTTGCTTTGTAGGCCATCTGGCTCCTCCCCCAGAGACCAGTAGATGATTGGTCCTTTCATTATTTTGCTCTTTGTGCTAGTCTTTGTTACATGTTTTCATAGGTTTGTAGTAACTTCAAATGGTTCTATAACTATAATTTCTTCCCTTGTTTGGACCAGAGAATTTTGGGTTAAAGCTCATTTTGAAGGATTATGGAATCTCTTTGTGTTTTTAACTTGCAGTGAGCTTATGTCACTTTATTATGATTCAGACATTAAAAGGTAAATAAACTCACTTCTTTCTTATGTATTTTAAAATTTACCTGATCTGAAGTGTTCTATAATTTTAGTAATTTTGACATCATAAACTAATTTATCATCATGAATTTCTTAAAATTGTACCTTAACTTTAGTTTAACAGAAGATAGAAATATGTTTTTTAAAGACTTATTTCCCTCTTTCTCTAGCCACATATCTCTGTGATGGGTAGTTTTAATTGACAACTGCCAAAATCTAGAACTTCCTGGGAAGAGTCTCAATAAGGAATTATCAAGATCATATTCACCTGTGAGAGAATTTACTTAAAGGTTTTTTTAATATTTATTTATTATTTCAGGTTACATCTCTATCTCATTGTCCTCTTTCCACCCCTCCCAGTCCCACCCTCCCACCCTCTAACCCCTATCCTTTCCATCCCACTCCTCTGGAGTGAAGTGTCCCTACATAACAGTCCCCCCACCCCAGTTCAGCAGTCATATGAGGGCCAAGAGCCTCCTCATACACTGCCTACAAGGCAGTACCACTAGGGCAAAATGTCTCATTGATAGGAAACAAAGTCTATGTTCATGTTCCCTTTGGTGCATTGGTTGTACTACAGTTATCCTGTACTATGGCTAAAATCGATTATAAGTGAAAAGATGCCATGTGCATCCTTCTGAGTCTGGGTTATCTCACTCAGGATGAGCTTCTCTAGTTCCATCCATTTGGGTGCAAATTGCAGGATTTAGTTGTTGCTGATGGCTGAGTAGTATTCTATTGTGTAGATGTACCACAGTTTTTAAATCCATTCCTTGGTTGAGGGATATCTGGGTTGTTTCCATTTTCTAGCTATTACAAATAAGGCTGCTATGAACATAGATGAGGAAATGTCCTTCTGATTTGGTGAGGAATCATTTGGAAGTATACCCAAATGGTATGGCTGGGTCTTGAGGTAAAGCTATTCCAGGTTTTCTAAGATATAGCCAGACTGATTTCCATAGTGGTTTTACAAGCTTGCACTCCCACCAGCAATGGAGGAGTGTTCCCCTTTCTCCACACCCTCGCCAGCATGTGCTGTCATTTGATCTTTTGATCTTAGCCATTCTGACAGGTGTGAGATGGAATCTCAGAGTTGTCTTGAGTTGCATTTCTCTGATGATTAAGGATGCTGAGCATTTCTTTAAGTGTCTCTCAGCTATTAGGGATTCCTTCTTTGTGATTTCTCTGTTTAGCTCTGTTCCCCAAGTTTTGATTGGATTATTTGGTTTCTTGGCATTTAATTTCTTTTAACTGAACTAGAAAGAACCACCCTGAATGTGCATGGTACCATTTCATAGGCTGGGCTCTGAACTGTATAAGTTTATTTTAAAAAGCTGAATAAGAAGTATGTGTGCCTGTATGTATTTCTTTATGTTCTTGACAGTCAATGTTAACTGATTAGCTGCTTCAAATTCCTCTCTCAACTTCCCTGTAATGGTGGGCTTTAACCTGTGATTGTATGCTGAATAAACCCTTGCTCCTAAGTTTCTTTTTGTTGGTGTATTTTTATCATAGCAACAGAAAGGAAACCTATTCCTTCCCTCTTTACTCAGCTCTGTTTTTCGTTCAGAGTCTTGCTTTCTTTCTCTCATATCTATCTCTCTCTTTCTCCTACATATACATGAAGAAATATATTATGTCTTGGCCTTTACCCAACCTATCTTTAACTGCCTAACCTCGATTACAGCATTGCTGTAAGGATGACAGGAACTCAAGGTAGGAAAAGAGGTAAGTTGGTTTGGGAGATGAAATCTAGATATGAATTTACAGAATTTCCAAGCTAGGAGGAAACATAGAGAACTTTCCTTTAGTTATACAAAGAAGAACATAAGGCCCGAACAGTTCATTCCTAAGCCATTTGCCTTTTAGAATCTACTTTTACTTTCTTCTTGCCAATATTAGATGAAGGTAAAGGTTGTGGGTATTAAGTATGAGGTAAAAGCCTTGGGTTTTCACTTGCCTAGTAATTTATTAAATTATTTATCATATATTTGTTTACCACCAATGTTATGCCAGTTGTTATTCTGTGTGTCCCTCTACCATAATTTTGTGGGGATCAGAAGAAAAGTACAGTCAATCACAATACAGAATGATGTTTGCATAGCAGTGTATGATAGTATCTGAGTATATAAGAGGTTCTTTTAATGGAGTTGTAGGGTCCAGTGATAGCTTCTTAGTAAAGGTTTCCCAAGCCGAGTTATACAGGGTGTGTCAAGCTCATGTGATTTACATTATATCCCAATTCTGGAAGCCAGAGAAATGGTGAATTTAAATGCACAGCGGTAAGCTGACATATTTCTCTGTAAACTGCTCTACAGATCATGGTAGAAAGAAAGAAAACCTCAGGTGCACCCCCACAAAGCAGCAAATCGAGTTAAGGACTCAGCTACAGCATGTACAGTAATTCAGGACTGAGTTTGAGAAGCTACAGAGTATGTACAAACTATACAGATGAGAAAGAACTAAGCAATGAAGGACTTTGTTTGCCATGCTAGGGACTTTGAGGGCCTTTGGTCCAAGAGCAATAAATAAATCAAGAGAGCAACAGGATCAGCTTTTTTTTTTTTTTTTTAGAAGTGTCACTCTGTCTGCAAAAGAGGGTTAGTGTCAGAAAGATGTGTGAAGAGGCTATTTAAATAGTTCATCTTGATTGAGATAATGGATATAGGGAGAAGGATTCACATTTGAAATAACAGGTAAAAGCCAGAGGTCCTGGTTATTCACTGTGGAGAAATGTTCGATATCCTTATTCATCAGAGAAATGCCACTTAAGACAACTCTGAGATTCCATCTCACACCTGTCAGAGTGGCTAAGATCAAAAACTCAAATGACAGCACATGCTGGTGAGGTTGTGGAGAAAGGGGAACACTCCTCCATTTTTTCTGGTTTGAGTGCAAACTTGTACAACCACTATGGAAATCACCCTGGCGATATCTTAGAAAACTTGAAAGAGCTCTACCTAAAGATCCAGCCATTCCATTCCTGGGCATATATCCAAACGTTTCCTCACCAAGCCACAAGGACATCTCTACAACTATGTTCATAGCAGCCTTATTTGTAATAGCTAGAAACTGTAAACAAGCCAGATGTCCTTCAACCAAAGAATGGATTAAAAAAAAACTGCTACATTTACACAATAATATACTACTCAGGTATCAGAAGCAAAGTAATCATGCAATTTGCAACCAAATGGATGGAACTAGAAAAGCTCATCCTGAGTGTGCTAACCCAGACCCAGAAAGATACACATAGCATGTATTCACTTATTGGATTTCAGCCATATAGTACAGAATAGAACTATCCTACAACCAACACACCAAAAGGAACAGGAACATAGACTTTGTTACCTGTTAATGGGCATTTTACCCTAGTGGAGCTGCCATATTAGGGCCTGGAACAAGAAGAAGCTCTTAGCCCTGTGACTGATGAACTGAAGGGCGCTGATATACTGGAGTAGTAGAACAGGCAAGAGAGGGGGTAGATGGTGGGTGAGTGGGACTGGGAGCGATGAAGATTGCTGGGAGTGATTGAGATATAGCTTGAATTAATAAATAACTTTAATTATATATATATATACACACAAAGACAGAAGAGAATGGCTTATCCACATAAAAGATAATATTTAAGCTTCCTGTGATTATCATGAGAATTAAGTGAGAGAATAAAGTACTTAGCACACTGCTTTTAAAAAAGAAAAGGAGAGTATAAGCAAAGGATTCTTGAGCCCATACACCATAAAATGTCCATTTTGAGAAGAATCATGACTAAAGATATGAGTGTGGAATTATCAGTATTTATGAAGATATGATTTGAAGTTTTGGGTCAATCATAGTCAATTGTAAAATCAGTTTCCCTTATATCTTATTTTGTTGCACATTCATTCATGAACCTGATAACTGTAGATGAGTTACTCATAAAATCTGTATATATAACTCTATGCATAGTTTCAAGAAAGTCCGCAGAGTTGCAACATACCCAAGAACCTTTATAGTGTCCAGATATAAAACTTTTGCATGTAGAATAAGAATAAAAGAACCATGAAAATGGAACATTGGAAACATTATACATGAAATGAGTAGACAGGATGTTCATGGGGAAAAAATTGAGAAAGTGTAGGAAGCTAAGGGTCAGTTTGTATTAAGAAGGCAAGGGAAGAGAGTTTCAATAAAGCAGCACTGATTCATAGACTTTGCCACAGTTATAAGTTAGATAAAGACTAAAATATGATCACTGGCTTTGGCAAGAAAGTGGCAGTAAAATGCTGTGGACAGAATCCTGAATGCAGTGTTTGAGGGATAGTTTAGGAGGGAGAAAGTGGGAAGAGCAAGTGTGGGCCATCCACTGCCAAGGGAGTGGAGTTTGGGGGGTAGTATTTTTGTGAATTTAGAACTGTATAGAGCATGGTTAGAGCATTTTCAGTATTTTCTTTGAACTACCCAATTTTCTGATATCTTACCATTAAAAAGATAAGCTGCATAAGAAATGGATTTTTATAGATGTCTAATGATTATGCTGAATACTAGTAAATGATGTATTGTGAGTTTATATTGTTACAACTCTCTATATCTCTCAGTTTTATTTAAGGATTGCGTTTACTCAGAATCCACAAAACCTTGGGCTGTACTAAATTAGCACTGTAGTATATATATATTCAGGTTAGCCTGACTGGATAAGAGAGCCAATAAGGCTGGCCTTTGACTCTTGAGTGAGGAACCAGCTTTGTAATACCCAGCTTAGTAATCATGGGGGGCTTTGTGTTTGCATGTGTGAACCTTAGTTAAGCTTTGTCATAGGTTTCCCAAAACACCTGGGGCTTTTGGTCTATGAAGACACTAATTTTAGTCTCTAGGGGCTATGCATAAATCAAACTGGGGAAGAGGGAAGGAGGAGGAAGAAATGTCTTTCTTTGTGTGAATCCCAGCTCCCTGTTAACCGTTTAATTGAGGAGAAGGAAAGAGCCCTATGACAATTGCAGCATTAGTGATGCACTATTATCTTCTGCTTGAAGGATTCTTGCTTGGTGTCTGCATGCTAAGCAGGGCAGTAAATGCTGCCTCTCTTAAGAAGGCTCTGCTTTATTGACCTTCAGCAGAAATGTAGACTCAGATTTCACACTTCCTGTTGGCTTAAAGGGAGGCTCAATGTGGGCTAGTGATGGTTGTTAATTTAAGCTTTAGCCCTCCTTTTTTTACCATCTGTGGTTCAGTTGCTTGTCAGTCACACATCAGAAACAATAGCAAAGATGCCACCCAGGGAAAGCTGAGTAGGAACATAGCCCCCTAGAAATATTGCTGCTTCTTTCTCTCCAGCCTTAAAAGAGATTATTTGGAGGCAACATATACCATAGTGGAAGAAATTGTCATGTTCAAGTGAATTCAGGAAAGGAAGTGAGCTCAACTCAAAAGGCTTATAACTTTTGAAGTAGCAACCTAAAGGCCACTCTCCTCAGCCAAGGTTTTCTCCTCTCTCACTATTATATGTTTATCTTTTAGCCACTGCATGTAGCTAACAGAATGCAAAAAAATTAGAACAAAGAGGAGGCTTTCTTTCTGTATTTGCTACTTTTTTTTAGTCCAGTAGAGTAATAGATTAAAAACAAACACAATATACTCTACAAAACAGACTAGGAACTTCCACTTGGCTCTTCTGTATATAATCTTGTGTATGGTATCCAAGAGTAAGTTTATAGAGGTAAAGCATTGTATTGTCTTATAAAGTAGTTGTGTGATGCCAATGTAAATGTGTAAATACTAAAACTCATACCCCATGGCTTTATATAGTGTTGTTTTCCAAGTAGGAAGCCAAAAATCATCCACATGTTTTATGTATGTTAAGGATTAGTATAAAATAACTGTAAACAGCAACACTAATTCTCAGGGGTTTTGTTGGGCAGTGTATCTTCAGGTTTCATACAAGAAAAAGTAGAATGGTAATGATAATTAATGGCTATTGCTGATTGTATATTAAATATATTTATTTTAGACTATATTTTTTCTTCCTGTAAAAGAAAAAGGTCTCAGTAGGCTGTGTTGTGCTATCAGGTGTACATCCCTTTTAATAGTACTCACTGTGACTCTTGACTGCTTCATGACCACATTGATTTCATTTATTTAAACCTTTTGGATTTTTGTAAGTACACACTATGATGCAGACATATGACATCTCTTAATGGATTTCTCAGAACTTATCCCTGTTGTGAAATATGGCTATGAAGTATGTGAAAAAAATGTATGTATGAAGCAAAAATGGGAAAGAAGTGACCATGAGTGTGTACCCATGCATGAATGTGTGGAGCCAAAAGGTGGATGGCAGATGTCTTTCTCTAAGACTCCCTGCTGTATTTTTAAGACAGGATCTCTTGTGGAACCTGGAATTTTTTTAAAAAAATGTTTATTTATTACTTCAAGTTACATCTCCATCACAGTGCCCTCTTTCTACCCCCCCAGTCCCACCCTCCCACCCTCTACCCCCTCTCCCTTCTCTCCTACTCCTCAGGAGTGGAGTGCCCCTACATATCAGTCCCCCGCCCCAGTTCAGCAGTCATATGAGGGCCAAGAGCCTCCTCATGCACTGGGGGCCTACAAGGCAGGACCACTATGGCAAAGTGTCTCACTAACAGAAAGAAAGTCTTTGTTCATGTTCCCTTTGGTGCATTGGTTGTAGTATAGTTATCCTGTACTATATGGCTAAAATCTGATTATAAGTGAATAGATGCCATGTGCATCCTTGTGGGTCTGGGTTAGCTCACTCAGGATGAGCTTCTCTAGTTTCATCCATTTGGCTGCAAATTGCATGATTTCATTGTTTCTGATATGGGAGTAGTATTCCATTGTGTAGATGTACCACAGTTTTTTTTTTTTTTTTTTTTTTTTATCCATTCCTTGGTTGAGGTTGAAGGACATCTGGGTTGTTTCCAGTTTCTAGCTATTACAAATAAGGCTGCTATGAACATAGATGAGGAAATGTCCTTGTGGTTTGATGAGGAATCATTTGGATGTATAACCTAGAAGTTGTATGACTGGGTCTTGAGGTAGAGCTGTTCCAAGTTTTCTAAGATATAGCCAGACTGACCTCCATAGTGGTTATACAAGTTTGCACTCCCACCAGCAATGGAGGAGTGGTGGAACCTGGAATTTACTGATTGGCTGCATTGACTGGCCAGCGAGACCTCAAGATCTGCTTGCCTCTGCCAACAAGCACAGATTACAGATTTATCCTACCACAATTGGATTTTTATGTGATTGCTGGTTGTCCAAACTCAGGCAAGCACTTTACTCACAGAGTTGACCTCCCCCCCCACCCCAGCTGCAGGAAAGTGAGTTTTAATATACTGTTCTTAGAGAATAATAAAAAAATTGAATAGAGCTCCTATGAAAGATTAGCCTGTACATGGCAAATATCTTATAAATAAATGATTTTATATGCATTAGAGACAAAAGTTATTGCCTTATAGTAATTTTTACTACCACTTCAAGGCTTAAATTACTAACAATAATTTAAGCACATGTATAGTATATTTTGTGATACAAAGTGGTGGGTGATATATGTTCTCAGATATTCTCTAAATGTAATACTAGATCTTGAGCTATGAGGAATATAGCATCTTCAGAAGATTAAGTTGCCAGCCATTTCCTATATTGTAGTAGCTCAATTATAGATATTGAACTTTTCACTTCCACTTGGATATTCAATGATCTTTGTGAATCATAATTAATTACTTGAACATTATATACACATGAAACTTGGAGAGGGAAATATATGTTCATTTTCAGTTTTATAGTTAAATTACAATAGTTGATTAAAACTTTTTTTTCCTGGACTATTATTCTTCACAGAAACTAAGATGGCAATGATGATATGGAAAAGAATACCTCTTTAATTAGCCATAAGTTTATGAAGTAGAACCATACACAATTGGACCTAGAAGAGACATTGAAAATTGTGTAACCAAATGTTCCTCTTTTTTTCTAAACACAAGTCTCTTTTGGCCAAGTCTGATTGAGGGAGATGAATCTTGAGGAGTGGGTGGTGCTGATCCCAGGCCGATCAGCCTGGTTCATGGTCTTGTAGGTGATGGAGAATTTGCCCAGGTAGTGGCTGATCATCTCTGGTTCGATCCCCACCTGGTGGAAGGTCTTGTTGTTATACATACCCACCATACTTGCTGCCTACCATCTCCTGCAGGATGATCATGTCTCCCAGGTGGGTCTTCACCACCTCTGGCTTGCCTATGGGTGGTGCCTCCTTCTTGGCTATTCCTAGGTACTTGAGTAGTGAGTGCTGCTTCTTCTGTAGGCTACATTTCAGGCGCCGTTTCATAGGACATGTCCGGCAGTTGGTCCAGGTCCATTCCATGGTAGGTGAACTTGTGGAAGGTGCACTTCTTCTGTTCTACTTAAGCCATCTTGGAGGCTGCTCAGAAAATCCTATGTTCCTTTTATATGAATCAATGAGCTATATGATCTAAAAGGTTAAATGAGTGATCCAGGGTCATACAACATGAAGCTTGATCTTAAGTTCTATGTGTATTTTTTCTCTTAGTTATCTCAATATTACATCCTGTTGCAAAAATTGGAATCCATGGGAATAGAACAGTGACTTCATGCTTTCTTGTATTGATTATTGGTATCTAAGCAATACTTACTAACACAATTATAATTCTTTTTCATTTAGTAAGTTGTTTTAGAAGACAGCCACACAAAGTGAATTAGAATATAAATTTTAGCACCAATGCTTCTTTTCTTTAAATGTTTATTTGCTACTTCAAGCCACATCTCCATCACAGTTCCCCCCTCCGCCCTCCCAGTCCCACCTTCCTACCCTCTCATCCTACTCTTTCAGAATGGGGTGTCCCCAGACATCAGTCTCCCACCCCACTTCAGCAATCAAAAGAGGGCCAAGAGCCTCCTCATATACTGGGGGCCTACATGACAGCACAACTAGGGCAAAGTGTCTCATCAACAAAGTCTATGTTCCTGTTCCTTTTGGTATGTTTGTTGTATAATAGTTATCCTGTACTATATGGCTAATATCCAATTATAAGTGAATAGATGCCATGTGCATTTTTCTGAGTCTGGGTTAGTTCACACAAGGTGAGCTTTTCTAGTTCCATCCATTTGGCTGCAATTTGCATGATTTTATTGTTTCTGATGGCTGAGTAGTATTCCATTGTATAGATGTACCACAGTTTTTTTTATCCATTCATCGGTTTAAGGACATCTGGGTTGTTTTGACAACTTCCTGAACAGAACACCAATAGCTTAGGCTCTAAGACCAACAATCAATAAATGGGACTGCATGAAACTGAAAAGCTTCTGTAAGGCAAAGGACACTGTCATTAGAACAAAACGGCAACCTACAGATTGGGAAAAGACCTTTACCAATCCCACCTCTGACAGGGCTAATATCCAAAATTTATAAATAACTCAAGAAATTAAATGACAAGAAACCAAATAATCCAATCAAAAAAATAGGAAACAGAGCTAAACCGAGAATTCCCAAAAGAGGAATCTCTAATGGCCAAAAGACACTTGAAGAAATGCTCAACATCCTTAATCATCAGAGAAATGCAACTCAAGATGACTCTGAGATTCCATTTCACATTAGTCAGAATGGCTAAGATCAAAAATTCTAACGACAGCACATGCTGGCAGGGTGTGGAGAAAGGGTAACACTCCTCCATTGCTGGTGGGAGTGCAGGCTTGTACAACCACTATGGAAATCAGTCTGACAATATCTTAGAAAACTTGGAATAGCTCTACCTCAAGACCTAGCCATACCACTTCTGGGTATCCACCCAAATGATTCCTCACCAAACCACAAGGATATTTCCTCATCTATGTTCATAGCAACCTTATTTGTAATAGCACTAATGCTTTTTTATATATGGGATACAGATTATGTTTATTGCATATGTATACTTGACAACATGCTAAGAAAACAGAGTCCTAAGAACAAGCTTCAGGAAATGGCTAGTATACGTCATTGCTAGTATAACTGCTCTGATTCAGTAAGTCACTTGAAGTTTTGATGGAATTGATCACTCTTTGAGCAAAGACAAAATAGAGATCAATGAGAAAACAAAACATAATAATAAAAGAATATCTAATCATTGCCTTGCCCACATATGCTTTTAGTTGAGTTTCATCTTCCCAACATTAAGTAACACTATCAAATAATAAAAGAAAAAAATTTTAATCCAGAGCAATGAGAGATTAAGAGCTCTATCAAGATCATATGAGTGAAGAAGCCTGAATATGAACCCAGGTAGCCAGAGAAATGAAAAATTTATCTTCGCATTTGGGGCCAGCACAGAAGGTCAACTTGTCTGTGACCTTAGGATATAGCTCAGTGGTAGAGTGTTTGCTTAGCATTGTTGATGTCCTGTGTTTTTCCATGACTGCCAAAAAAAAAAAAGAAATTTAAAGAAGAAAAAAATGACTAGTTTGTCTTAAGTAGGAATATTCCCAACCCTAATATATTTATTCAATATCTAGGTGCTATTATTTGGCTCCTAACAACAGGTTTTAATTCTGATTTTTTTCTAAAGACAGGCTTTCATGAGTCCAAGTCTGGCTTCAAAGTCTCTGTGTAGCTAACGAAGATTTTGAACACCTAATGCACCTGCTTTCACCTCCACAGTGCTGAGACTCCAGGTGTCTCTTATCATACCTTGCTTATACTGTGCTAGGGATGTAACCCACAGCTTTGTGTACACTAGGACACCACTCTACCAGCTTTAGATTTCATTTCTGTTACTCTGTACAGGAGCTCTAGGCATAGGGAATTATAAGCTTAGGAAAAAAGTCATTCCAATGTCCTGTTGTTTGAAGAAATTGAGAAACCAGTGGATAAGGTCCAAAGAAATCCACTGATGAAAACTGATTAGCCTCCAGGGTTCTCCTTTCTAATCACAGTAATTTATAACCTAAATGAATTAAATATCTGCTTTTTAGACTCCAACTCTCTCATTTTATATTAATAATTCCTTGCATTAACCTGCCATATGGTTATTCCTTTTCTAGTCCTTTGCTAATATCACTTTCCTATTCATTAATACTTTTGTATTTTTATTATTAGCCAGTTACAAAAGCCATCTGTGAAGTCATATAGGATACACATCAAAAGCATAAGAGTTTCATATCAGTTAAAATTATAATAGCGTGCCATGAGAATAATAACATACAAATAGAGCTAAATAAATAGCTAACTCTTTCTCCCTCTGCCTTAGGCTCCATCCATTTTTCTTTGTCTTCTTTTCTAAAATAAAATAGAGTAACTCAGGAGAAAAATGAACTCTCTGGGAATTCCATCACTGTCAGTGGCAAATATAAGGAGACACTATCATTAACCTCCTTTTGCTCAATTGCTCTTTAGAGCTTTGACAAAGCAGCTAGGAGTGTGGCTTATCATTGTTTCTATGTTAAACATGACAATAGGTAGTCACCTGGGAAGGTGAGGGGCAGAGCAAAGCAAGCCAGGACCTGCTATGGATATGACCTGAAAATCTCAAGACTTGAACAGTTGCTCATTGAATTGACTGGACCCCCTATAGAGGGCCAAGTGAGTCTTTAGAGGAGTCCATTCTTTCTCATGACTCGCTGACCAATTTGAGACATTATGCATTGTACATCAGTCAAAAGCCTGCATATGCTGGCTGTGATTCTGTCTTATCAAAGTTAATGCTGAGGTTTCCCATTGGGAAACTGAATGTTCTATAGTTACCTTTCACACTTTCACAGCTAGCCTTTTTTTCCTCTGTCCATTTTTACTTAAATCACCAGTAGTATTTCAGAAACAATATAAGAGACTTTTACATTATTAGAGCCATTTTTATTGACCTAACTGAGGCCTTTGATTTAGTCACCCGTAAACACTTCAGAAATCCCATGATTCTGGGCTTAGCAGTGACCCTGTAAAATGATTTTCTCTCCATTTAGTTCTTGCCAACTTAGCCTCGACCTGGAGGTCCAAAATCCATGCAGGCTGTCATTTTTAGTGAAGATTAAGTGAAATTTCTCTTTGGCTGATGGTGAAGATGAGTTCAAAGACTGCTGGCAGATCGATTAGCTTTCACAAAAGGTTTTCCTTTTGAAATCTTTCTCCAGGAGATGTACTGTGTTGATGGTATGTTGTTTAGAATTTATTCCTTGAGTTACTTAAGGTATAAGTTATCTCCAATAGTGAAACATTTATGGTGATTCTTGTGGCATTACTTACTTAATGGAGTAGTAAAGTGGTAGAACTGAAAGGGCTGTTTGGAAATCTTTACCTTGATATCTTTGATATGGGGCACAACTGAGGCCCAGAGATTTTAAATGACTCGCATAATACCATGCAATGGTTTATTTTGGAGTCTAGATTTGAACGCAGTTCTCAAGGCTCCTACTTGGATGCTGTTTCTACTGCATTAAGCCACTTTCTACCTAGCTAATTGATTTGGAATTTATCTATTATAGATATGTATTTACATGACATAAGAATATATCCCAGACAGAACTATTTGTTATATCTTAAGCAGTGCTTAAGAACACTGGCTGTTCTTAAAAATGACCCGGGTTCAAATCCCAGCATCCACATGGCAGCTTACAACTGTCTCTAACTTCAAGATCTGTCACCCACACAGACAACATGCAGGCAAAACACTAATGCACATAAAATTAAAAAAAAATAATTAAATTAAAAAAAGTGATCTGTTGTACCAGGCATGGTGGCGCATGCCTTTAATCCTAGCACTCAGGAGGCAGAGGCAGGCAGATATCTGTGAGTTAAAGGCTAGCCTGCTCTAGCTTGGTCTACAAACAGAGATACACAGAGAAAACCCTGTCTCCAAAAAAGATAAGAATATTATATATCCACTTGTCTAAATAATTGTGAATATTAAGTGAGAAAATGTATGAGAAGCACTTTGCAAAGTGCCATTCAGAGAGTAGATTTTCAGTGAATGATAGCTCACTGTGCTATTTAACTTTTTCATGCATGCTTCATTTGTGCCCACTTTCCTTCCTTCCTGCATGAAAATTGTCTTGCAAATATTAATTTAAAATTAAAATAAAATTTGCTTTTATTAAACTAGCAAGTAAATGTATTGAAAAGCAGCAACATTCTTTTCCCTAAACTGAGGCTAGTAAAATATGAATTTTTCCCCCTAAGCTAATTGCAGCCCAATTTATTTGTGTTCAGTATTGCATCAATTTCTACAAACAGGAAATTGTTCTTTTCTGTATTTTGATTGGATGGTTTTATAAATGTTATTGAATTATATTAGTATTACTCTATGGTGGCAGACACAACTTAAGTAAAAGCCTCTGATAGTAGGTGCTTATCTTTTTCTTAAAACTACTTTTTGTACTGAAATTTTTTTCAGATGAAGTGGAAAAAAATTGTAGGGTGTGAAAAATGGAGAAAATTTTGTAAAATTTCACTTATCTACTGAGTAATCACTTTTTAAGGTTTTCCTATTTGCCCCTGCAGTTTGAAAATGTTAAACCCCCTTAAGAACCCAGAAACATACAACACAACTATTTTAAATAACAGCTTGCAGAAATTTGAAGGGAAGGATCAGTATATATGTGAGATCAGAGTTTTGCGAAGAAAGCCTGGCCCCAGAGGCTTTCTTTTTCAGACTAGATGGGGTGCGGTCAGGGTGGTATGGCCATAGAGGAGGTTTCCTTTTTAAAATCATCTTTGACAGTACAGATTTTTTTATAACAAATATACCTCTTATAATTGGATCATGCTATTTCGTATTTCCAACTATCCTCAATTTTCAGGTTAGTTGAGAAGTATTTATCGGGCAGAAATGTATACAAAGTAAACATTGCATAAAGACTCTAGGGTTAAGGGTGACAAGAATTGTAAATGGAGCTGGAGGCTCACCTAAGAGACTGAGGAGACTAATCAGAGATGCTCAAAACTAGAAGTGAGAGACCAGTGCCTGATGGAGTGGTGTTAAGCATTCTAAATGTTAATTGGTCCTGTTTGCTGTCTGTTACTTAATTGACTCTGATTGGTTAAATAAATGCTGAGGCCTGGAGATTGGGCTAAGACAGAGGTAGGCAGGACTAAGGTTCGCAGGCTTTTTAGAGAGATAGAACATCTTGGGAAGAGGTTGTTGGAGGAGAAGCCAGGAGTAAACAAGGAAGATACACCATGGGATACATTAAAGAAGATCCTTCCACGTGGCCTGGAACATTGGCTTAGCGTGGAGAATAATAATCCAAAGGGACATATGTATAAATGGGCTTATATTTGGGTAATAGAATCATGAGCTAGCTAAGATGGGCTAGGATTGCACAGCCCAGGTCTAAGCTTGTTAAAATCCACCTGGTGTCTGTGTGTATTCATTTATAATGGTGGGTTAAGGATTAACAATGCAAATCAACTAAAGATAATATAAATACTGGTTAAACAATTTAATTAGTTGTAGTTTTTCTACATTTTGATCAAATTTATGCCATCAGGATCTGAGAGACATGGACTATCATTTTAATGAAAGTTCTCATCATTAAAGCTAATCACAACTAGAGGGGATGAGAGAGGTGAAGCTGGCTGGAAGAGGTCATTAAGGTTAGGTATGGGGATGGAAGAAATTTTAGAAACAACAAAAGCAAAAACAAAAAACAAAACAAGCAAACAAAAAAACCAAACCATATCCCCCACATTGAACCCTTGAGATACTAGAGAATACAGTTTTAAAAATGGGGGGAGGGTTTCTTAATCATTTAGACTAGTATTAGGTTATATGATTGTTTCAGTTTTTACTAACTTAACTAAGCAATCCCCATTTCAAAATGGAAATGTGGCAGCCAGCCTTATTATGTTTGCTTCCTGATAGATGCTATCAATAAGAGCCATACGGTATATGGATGGGCCAAGTACACATATGCACAATCTATGAATGATCTATGGAGAAAGTTACTTTGGGATTTCTTTCTTCTAAAATTAGATGAATTTATTTGCTCCACTGCCTTTGTGTGTGCATTGGAGTGATGAAAAGAAGATAAAGAAAGACTGTAAACCCATTGTGTAGAGCAAGCAACAGTAGGGTTATTGACTGAGGGCAAGTGTAATTTGGGGTGCTTTAGAGAATGTTTTATTTCTTTCATTTTACTTTACATAAAATTGGCTTTACTTTTAAGATACCTGTCACTGGAGCCTGATATACATTATACTGGAACTAATAAGGAGGGAAGGTAGAATCAGAGAGCCCTGAAGAAGTGACACCTTTTCTCATATCTCACCTGGTACTAACAGCCTATGGCCATTCCTGTTCCATTACACAATTAAAAACAACAACAAAAGAAACAACCTATTACACATCAAAAACTCTTTTCTCCTTGTTATATGAATCTGTGAAGCTATTCTGTGGCACTTTAATGTCAGCCCCTAAAACAGCACCTTGTACTGAACAGGCTCTCAATAAATATTTGTTGAATATATGACCTTGTCTGGTCATGTGTTTTTGATGGACACCTCTACTTGTATTCTCCTTCTCCTCAGATGAGGTGGGCCCCCACATATCATACTCCCTCAGATCTTCCATCATGTGAGGAAGGCTCCTTTTCTTATGACAATAAATACAATACAGTAAAAACAACTAGGAAACAATTATGAAAACTATAAGGTATTATATACACTTGTCATCTGAGTTACCTTTCCAGATTCTCTCTGTGTCTGTCTATCTGTCTGTCTGTCTGTCTGTCTGTCTCTCTCTCTCTCTCTCTCTCTCTCTCTCTCTCTGTGTGTGTGTGTGTGTGTGTCTTTCTATGTCTGTATATCTCTGTTTCTCAGTCTCTTTCTGTTTCTCTCCTGACCGTCTCTGTCATTCTGTCTCTGTCTCGCTCATTTGTTTGGAAAGAAGTGTCCATGAAAGCTGATAAGAACACACTGGTTACCATTTGTCAAAAGTTAACAATCTAAAAACAAGCCTGATTCTGTTCCTAAAGAGTCCAAAATGGTTTTTCTTTGTTGAGATTGTGTTTAGGGAGTAGTATAGTGATAAATGGTTATAAAGTACCTTTAAAAACTCTTCGTGTGAAGGTCTTTAACTTTATAGTTTACTGGTATTGATAATGGTCTCATTGTTTATTCTGAGTACTATGTCGTTGTCATTTGACTATTGTCTCAGATACTATTCAGTGAGATTCAGGAATTAGCCCATTCTTGATTCAGAAATTATTTAATGAACACCTGTTTGGTGCCAGACATTCTATTAGACACTATAAAATAACACTAGAAAGATATACAAAGGTCCATTTCCTCAGTGAGCTTTGAGATAGACAGATAACATAGAAGTACATCAAGACACATATACACATATAAAATAGTAATTGCAGGAAGTGCCAGCACAACTGTGGTCAAGGGAAATGGAGAAGACACACTTAGTTCTTATGGAATAGTTCCCTGAGAAGATAAATTTAGGTTGAGACTTGGCAAATAAAAAGACATTCATTATGAAGAGTTGCTAGTGAAAAACAGGAAAAGCCTGGTGTGTTTCAGGAACAGGAGAAAGGACAGCATAGTAGAGTGAACACTAATAGCATTTAGATGAAACTGACATAGGTAAATGGGATCAAATCATACAGAGCATATAGGCCCCAACATGTTCCAGTTATGTCCTAAGAGCAATGAGAGCCCATACAATAGTTTCAAGCATGGGAGAGATGAATAATTCAAGAGAGAAGTTTTGGGTTTTTTGTTTGTGTTTGTTTGATACACATTTATTATTACTTCAAGTTACATCTCCATTACAGTGCCCTCTTTCCACCCCTCCCCGTCCTACCCTCCCACCCTCTAACCCCTCTCCCTTCTTTCCTACTCCTCCGGAGTGGAGTGTCCCTACATATCAGTCCCCCGCCCCAGTTTAGCAGTAATATGAGGGCTAAGAGCTTCCTCATATACTGGGGGCCGACATGGCATGCTGCACCACTAGGACAAAGTGTCTCATTAACAGGTATCAAAGTCTATGTTCCTGTTCCCTTTGTGGATTGGTTGTAGTATAGTTATCCTGTACTATATGGCTTAAATCCGATTATAAATGAATAGATGCCATGTGCATCTTTCTGGGTCTGGGTTGGCTCACTCAGGATGAGCTTTTCTAGTTCAATCCATTTGGCTACAAATTGCATGATTTCATTGCTTCTGATGGCTGAGTAGTATTCCATTATGTAGATGGACCATTGTTTTTTGTTTGTTTTTTGTTTTATCCATTCCTTTGTTGAAGGATATTTGGGTTGTTTCCAGTGTCTAGTTATTACAAATAACGCTGCTATGAGGATAGATGAGGAAACATCCTTGTGGTTTGTTAAGGAATCATTTGGATGTATACCCAGAAGTGGTATGGCTAGGTCTTGAGGTAGAACTATTCCAAGTGTTCGAAGATACCGCCAGACTGATTTCCATAGCGGTTGTACAAGCTTTCACTTCCACCAGCAATGGAGGAGTGTTCCCCTTTCTCCACAACCTTGCCAGCATGTGCTGTCATTTGAGTTTTTGATCTTAGCCATTCTGACAGGTGTGAGATGGAATCTCAGAGTTATCTTGAGTTGCATTTCTCTGATGATTAAGGATGTTGAGCATTTCTTCAAGTGTTTCTCAGCCATTAGGGATTCCTGCTTTGTGAATTCTCTGTTTAGCTCTATTCCCTATTTTTTGATTGGATTATTTGGTTTCTTGGCATTTAATTTCTTGAGTTCCTTGTAAATTTTGGATATTAGCCCTCTGTCAGATGTGGGGTTGTTGAAGGTATTTTCCCAATCTGTAGTTTGCCATTTTGTTCGAATGACCATGACTTTTGCCTTACAGAAGCTTTTCAGTTTCATGAGGTCCCATTTATTGAGTGTTGGTCTTAGAGCCTGAGCTATTGGTGTTCTGTTCAGGAAGTTGTCACCTGTGCCAATGAGTATGAGAGTTTTCCCCACTTTCTCTTCTATTAGATTTAGTGTGTCTGGTTTTATGTTAAGGTTTTTGATCCACTTGGACTTATGTTTTGTTCAAGGTAATGAACATGGATCTATTTGCAGTATTCTGCATGTTGATATCCAGTTAGACCTGCACCATTTGTTGAAGATGCTGTCCTTTGTCCATTGCATGATTTTGTCTTCTTTGTCCAATTATTAAGTGACCATAGGTATGTGGGTTTATTTCTGGGTCATCGATTCGATTCCATTGATCAACTGGTCTGTTTTTATACTAGTACCACCTTATTTTTATTACTATTGCTTTGTAGTATAGCTTGTAATCAGGGATGATGATACCTCCAGATGTTTTTTTTTATTATTATACAATATTGATTTAGCTATTCTGGGTTTTTTGTTTGTCCATATGAAGTTGAGAGTTGTTCTTTCAAGGTCTGTAAAGAATTGTGTTGGAATTTTGATGGGAATTGGATTGAATCTGTAAATTGATTTTGGTAGGATGGCCATTTTTATTATGTTGATCCTACCTATCCATGAGCATGGGAGATCTTTCCATCTTCTAAAGGCTTCTTCCATTTCTTTCTTCAAGGGCTTGAGGTTGTTGTTGTACAGGTCTTTCACTTGTTTTGTTCTAGTTAGCCCCAGGTATTTTATATTATTTGTGGCTATTGTTGAAGGGTGTTGTTTCCTTAATTTCTTTCTTGTCCAATTTATCCTTTGTGTAAACAAGGGCTACTGTTTTTTTTTTTTAATTAATTTTGTATCCCGCCACCTTGTTGAATGAGTCGATCAGCTGTAGGAGTTCTTTGGTAGAATTTTTGTGGTCATTTATATATAGTGTCATATCTTCTGTGAATAGGGATTAGTTGACTTCTTCCTTTCTGATTTGTGTCGCCTTGATCTCCTTTAGTTGTCGTATTGCTCTGGCTAGAACTTCAAGTACTATGTTGAAGAGATATAGGGAGAGTGGTCATCCTTCTTTGTCCCTGATTTTTGGGGAAATGCTTTATGTTTCTCTCCATTTAATTTGATATTGGCTATCAGCTTGCTGTATACTGCCTTTCTTTTTTCTAGGTATGGTCCTTGTATGCCAGCTCTCTCCAAGACTTAACATGAAGGTGTGTTGGATTTTGTCAAGTGCTTTTTCAGCATCTAGTGAGATGATGATGTGGTTTTTTTTCTTTCAGCTTGTTCATATGGTTCATTGCATTGAGTTTTGTTGCAATCATTTTTCCCTGACTTTTGACAATTCTGTTCTTTTGCTGGCATTTTGCCATGTGGTGTTCCTTAGCTGTTTGTTACTGGTGCTTTCCCTTCCTGCTGTGTCCTAATTGGGAGCTAAGATCAGGGACTAGGATAGGAAGTGTTTGTTTTCAGAGCCTACAGGTTCCTGAGATACAGCTGGTCTGCTTAGTGATGTCAGGGGAGGTCTGCAGGCCACTGTCTGAGTGGCCCTCTTGGTCCTTGGTGGTCCTGAGTGGCCCTATTGGTCCTGAGTGGTCCTGTTCGTCCTGAGGGTGAAGGTCAGTGTATCGTGGTGGGCTCAGGTCTGGAAGATGACGTTTGGAGGGATTGTCTCCAGCTCAGATCAGTTTGGAGGGCCCCCGGGTGTTGGGTGGGGGGCAGGGAGGAAGAGTTGGTCAGAAGAATGAGAAAGGAGATCCAACCTAGGTGTTGGGTTCAAGGAGATCAGAAGTGGTGCTGGGTCAGGAGGATGGGGCTGAATGGTCCTGGGTGGTACTGAGTGGTCCTGTTGGTCCTAGATGTTGGGGTTCAAAGAGATTGGAGGTGGTGCTGGGTCAGGAGGATGGAGGTGGAGGCTCCTGAGTAATGAGGCCTTGTTACCTAATGCGGGACAGGGAACGTACAGTGGAGCTTGGGGCACATGTGAGCTGGTTCTGTCCCAAAGTGCTGGTCGGCATGGGGGAGGTGTGGGCCGTACTTGGGTTTTTTTCTTTGTTTGTTTTATTGTTTTTTTTCGAGATAGGGTTTCTTTGTGTAGCCCTGGCTATCCTGGAACTCGCTCTGTTGACGAACTGGTTACTCTCTCTGAGGATGAAATTGGCCTTGAAATCACAGAGACCCACCTGCCTCTGCTTCCCAAGTACTGGGACTAAATGCATGTGCCACTACTGCCCAGCCACTACAGACAGTTTCAAACTAACATGTGGGTGCTGGGGTTTGAACCTGGGTCCTTTGGAAGAGCAGCCAGTGCTCTTGACCGCTGAGCCATCTATCCAGCCCCCTATATTTCTACTTTTTTACATGGGTTCTTGGGATCAAACTCAGGTCAACACATTTTTTATGACCAGTACCTTTACCTGCTGACCCATGTCAGCAGCACCCTGGCACCTTTATATAAAAAGATTTTAAATGAAGTCAATCTTAGTTTATATCTTGTGTCACACATTTAAGTGGTGTTGAGACATTGAGGACATTAACCAGCTGCTACTCACATTCCTCTTATCTAAAATGAGGACCATAATGTATGTGGCAATAAATGAGATACTGCAAGCACAGAACATGATACTATAGAGTTTATGATGTAGGCATTTAATTAAAGCAATTATGACTGTCATAGTACCCATTTTATATCAGCTGTTGGGGAATAAGTGACTTCTGTTATTCTTATTTTTGTCCTAGAGTAATAGAAGTAACAAATAGCCCAACTGGAGAAAATGACCTAAACAATAAAGCAAGATCAGCCAGTAATTAGAGACTAGGGGAGAGGAGAAAGGCTAAATAAGGAGTGGTATACATTGTTATTTGTATAATAAACATAAATACTTCCGACTTCTTCTTACATTGAAATCTTATTTTAGCAGTTTTATTTCCACTTAGAATGGATTAACAGAGGCCAAGATTGTGATCAATATTCCCAGTTTGCTTAGCAATTCATACATGAATATAACCTTTGTCTTTCGGTTCTGGACAAAGACACCCACAGAGCCCACTTGATCAGGCTTCAGGACAGTTAACATTCCTGTGAAATCCATGAACTTCTCAATGAAAAGACATCAATTACATAAGACTGAAAATTATAAAATGTTATTAATGGCATTTTTTAATACTGCAGTGGGAGCTATATGTATTGCTACATGAGTTTGAAAACACCCTCCAGAATTGTGAGGTTTGGGGTTTTTCTGTTTGTTGGGTATTTTTGGGGGAGAGGATTTTTGTTTGTTTTTAAGCAAGGGAGTTATAGCATTTAAGTTATTACTCAGTGGTTAAAAGCATGTATCGCTCTTGCAGAGTGACCATGTTCAGTTCCCAACACCAATCCCAACATGGATGATGCATAATGCCTGTAATTCCAGCTCTATTAGATATGATTTCCTCTTTTAGACTCCATGGGCACTTGTACCCACCTGCACATATACACAGAAATACACATAATTTAAATAAAATGCACACATAATTAAAATAAGTAAATAAAATATACACATAATTAAAATGAATGAATGAATGAATAAATAAATAAGCAATAAAGAAATAAATGATCATTATGGGAAAGTGCTCCTCATTTAAATGCTCTTCAGTGATGTTAAACATTGTCATATAAGGCTTACAAAGATCCAAATTAATATAGGTGTTTTCATTGCAATGTTACTTTTTACATGCTCTTAATTACTTAAAAATATAGATTAGCATGTTCTTTTCTTCCTAATTGCATTTTAGAAAAATGTGAGATTTAATTACTCTTGCTGAGACCTTGGTCACTCTTGTTAAATGCATTTCAGTTTATTAGCCTGTTCATTTCTTCTAGTTAACTGAATGACTAATGTTAATGCAAAATTTTATCAACTCAAAATAGAAAGTAAATGCCCATACCAGCCCTAATTTACCCTGGTATGTGCCTGTTAAGTCAGTAATTTGAACCCAGAAGCTAACTTACTTTTACTAAAGCAAAACATTGGTCAGTATGAATTACAGGCTTTCTTTCTGTATTTGCTCTTATCTGTCTCTCTTATTCTAAAGGGTTGTGATAATAATTGTGACCTTACCAGAGCACCCTGTTCCAGCAGCTAGAGCATCAAATCAGATATTGGAACACCATTTGCAGATGGGAAAGTTCATTTCACTTCTCAGTCCGTTTCCTCTTAGAAAAATGGCAGTGATAAATCTGCCCTTATCTACTTTAGTGAGAATTTGTAAAAGTAAATGAAATATGGATGGAAGTAATTTGAGCATAAGTTCTTAACTGTGGAATTATTACTCTTCTGGACTTATTTAATTATACTGTCATTTGTGCTCTTAGAAAACTCCCTGCTCTTGTCCTGTCAACACATGTATAAGTCACTCTGCTATCATAAAATTTAAAGAGACATGCATATATAAGCTTTTATGCTACCTAATATACTAGCTTTTAAAAATGAGTACTTTGCACTGTGTAAAATTTAACTTTAATGTACTTATATCTAAACATTTATGAATCAAGCCATCAGTCCATTAATATAGCCAACAATTTTTTATCAAGTGCCAGCTATATGCCATTCTATGCTGAGGAAAAATTACAACAATCAAGATTAAACGGATTGCTTTACAAGCTTACAATTGACTAAGAAAAATAACAAAACTATTACTTTTAAGTCCTGTAAGGCTGGTTGTCAGAGGTAGAATACCTTGAAGGAACCACAGGACCTGAGATGAGGTCAACGTAGAAAGGTAGAGTTGATGTTCATGCTGAGGCTTAAAGAATGAGTCATTGGAATCCAGCAAAGAGGTATGGGAAAAGGCATCCAGAAGGGACAATAAATTGTGTGATACATTGGTGTGTGGATATGTTCACATTTAGAAACTAGCCCATTTATAGGTAGCTGTGGTTCTGGCTAAATTAGAAGGTAGCTCATAGCTTTTCTTGTTTCTTTTTTTTCTTCATTTTTTAGCTTTCTCTCCTCCTCCTCCTCCTCTCCCTCCATCTTCAACATTTATTTATTACTTCAAGTTACATTTTGATCACAGCCCCCTCCCTCCTCCTCCCCTTCCAGTCCCATCTTCCCACCCTCTACCCCCTCTCCCATCTATCCTTCTCCTCCAATATGGGAGCCACCATATATCAGCCCCCACTCAGTTCATCAGTCACATGAGGGTAAGAGCTTCCTCTTGCTCTGGGGCCCCACATGGCAGCTCAGCTAGGGTAAATTATCCAACTAACAGGTAACAAAGTTCATGACTAACACCACCCCCTCCTCACTTGCTAAGGCTTCTATGTGAAGAACAAATTGCCTATTCTCTTTATTTGTTTGGGGGGGGTCTAGGTCTAGTAGTCTACGCTTATTTCTTCTTCTTTTGATTAGTGTTTCAGTCTCTGTAAGCTTCTAGGGGCCTATGTTGGTTGGTTCTGTTGATCTTCATGTGTTGTTCTTATCCCCTCTGGGTCTCTCTATTCCTCCTCCCTCTCTTATATAGGACTCCCAGAGCTCCACTTACTGTCTGGCTGTGTGTGTCACCATCTGTTTTGATCTCCTGCTGGGTGAAATTTCTCATAGAATAGTTATGCTAAGTTCCTGTTCCTTTGGGTCTTTGGATTGTAGGATAGTTATCCTGTACTCTATGGCTAACATCCAGTTATAAGTGAATACATGACATGTGTATCTTTCTGGATCTGGGTTAGCTCACTTAGGATGAACTTTTCTGTTTCCATCTGTTTTGTTGCAAAGTACATGATTTCCTTATTTCTGATAGCTGAGGAGTATTCCATTGTGTAGATGTACCACAGTTTTTTTTTTTTAATCCATTCTTCGGTTGAAGGGCATCTAGATTGTTTCCAGTTTCTAGCTATTACAAATAAAGCTGCTATAAACATAGTTGAACCAATGTCTTGTGGTTTGGTGAAGGATCTTTTGGATATAGTCCTGGAAGTGATATGGCTGGTTCTTGAGGTAGAACTCTTCCCAGTTTTCTGAGATATTGCCAGAGTGATTTACAAAGTGACTGTACAAGTTTGTGCTCCCACCAGCAGTGGAGGAGTGTTCCCCTTTCTCCACATCCTCACCAGCATGTGCTGTCACTTCACTTTTTGATCTTAGCCATTCTGAAGGAAGTGAGATAGAATCTTAGAGTCATTTTGAGTTGCATTTCCCTGATGACTAAGGATGTTGAGCATTTCTTCATATGTCTCTTGACCATTAGAGATTTTTTGTGATTTGTTGTTTTAGCTCTGTACCCCATTTCTTGATTGGGTTATTTGGTTTCTTGGTGCTTATTTTCATGAGTTCTCTGTAAATTTTGGGTATTAGCCCTCTGTTGGATGTGGAGTTGGTGAAGATCTTCTCCCAATGTGTAGGCTGCAGTTTTATTCTAATGACAGTGTCCTTTGCCTAACAGAAGCCTCAAAGGAGTGGATTATTCACTCTTTATCTAGATTTACTGAATGAATGAAAAGCTTCTCTTATGAGAGTTGGTTGTGTTCATTAATTGATTTTCTAGTTCCTAAAAATCAAGCTCTCAATCTTTACGTCTTTCTTGTGCTAATTCTGAAAACTGTTTATTTTTCTTATCACAACTGCAGATAATTCCACATTTGCATGTAACATAAATTTCTGTGGTTATAGTAAGTTTCTGCTTTTTAGCTGGGTTAATTACTGTATTAATGGAGAGTTGTGTTCATCCATACTCAAGTTGCTTTATCTTTATAAGCCGAGCAAGCATGTGTAATTTACTAATATAACATAGACTCATAAGCCAATGATCTGTGTGATTTGGAGAGTGACCATTTATTTGTATACTATTTAAAGACCATGCTAAAGACCACTTTCTAAAACAGGTCAAAATCATTTCCCTTTCTAAATTTCTAGGGTTTTTTTTTAACTCCCTGAGCTCTGGTTACCAAAAGTCTTCAATTAAATGTTAGAACTATTTCTTGTTAACTTAAAAGGAACTTCCTATATCATTTTCAGAGCATCAAGCCACCCTCTTGTATTTTCCTTAACCTAAAATTGTTTATCCTTCAAATGAATGTCTGAATCCTACTCCAGCAATACAAAGTTCACCTTGTTTGTAGAGAATTAGGGGAGTAACTAACATAGGTCTATGATGAGTCTTTACTAACTGGACTGTTGTGGTAATGTCTGCAGAGGCTATCACTTTTCACTAACAGAAAATTAATAGTTTAATATGTGAACATATGCACTTGACAGTATATCTGATGAAAATGTGCAGTGTGTAATTATATTATGTAAAGATATAATCTTCTGGAACCTTTGGAGGGCAACAAGTAGGCTATAGGAAGACCCATACCTCTCCTTCTGCTCCTCCAAACCAGTTCCCAAGTCTCATCCCTATCTCTGCAACAGAACACCAGCTGCAGCCTTCCTACCCCTGCCCACATCGCTTGTGGATCCCACAGACCATCCCCTGCTAACCTCATTTCACCCACTCCTCACTTTATCCCAGTCCTCAACTCAAGCAGGCACTCCCTGCTAATCCATGGGACACTCCTGCCAGAAAATCAAGTAGCCTCCCTGCTGATCTTCTCTTGTCCCTCTGTTTTCTCAGATCCAGTTCCTCAATCTTATCCCCAGTTCTGCAGCAGAACCCAAATGGCAACCTTTCCTGCTTCCTTCTCCCATCTCCTGTGGATCTCATGAATCTTCCCCTTCTAACATCCTTCCTCTTACTCTTCACTTTATTCCACCTTCAACTCCAGCAGGCACCTCCAGCTAACCCAAGGGCTACTCCTCCTAGGGCAAAGAGTAGGCTGAGGTGACTTGTTTGGGTACTGGGGTTTAAACCTAGGTCTTCATACATGGCAGATAAGCACATCACTTGTGAGCTACATCCACAGTCCACAGCCCTGTGAGACTTTCTTTTGTCTTTTTGGTTAAGAATCTAGCCTTTTAACAGATGAGAGAGCTTTGCGTGACTTTTTAAAAAGACATCAAAGCTCCAAAGTTTGCACTGGATGGTTAACATAATGTCTGTGGTTTTATAATGTGGATCATTGATACTTGTAGAGGAAATGCATGTCTCTGTTCTTTAATAAGACATTGCATTATAAAAAATTCAAATTAGAGAACCTGATGTGGAACTTTCCCATCATTGTATTTGTGTGTGTGTGCATAGTTTCAATGTTTTCAAAAATTTGTAATGCACTCTCATGATGCAACTTGTCATTTTCATTCAACATTGTATTTTTCATGTTTACCTGTATTACATGTTTATTTTTTCCTTTCCATTCTTAATAACTGTAAAAATACTTTATTTCATAAATAACTGCTTCTCAATGTTTGTATTCCTTACCTGTCCATGGGGTATTTTCAGAATATTTCTGTTTTTCACTATCATAAGAAGTTCTTACCTGTCTCTTGAATGGGGGTGAGGTGTCTTTCATTTTGAAGTGATACTGCTGGGTTGTGGCATGTACAGTTTCAATTCCACTAGCTCTCCAAGGTTTTGTACTATGTCATACTCCCTTAAGTAGTGTATTATGATTCCTGTTTCTCCACATACTGTAGTCCTCTGTATTATAAGATAGAAAAATCTTTTCAGTGTTGTGGGTAAGAAATAATTAGTCACTATGTTATGATGTATATTCCCTACTTATTAGTGGGGTTTCATATTCTATATGTTTATTGAGCATATCCTATCTTTCATTTTGTTTGGTTGTTGATATTTTCCTTATCGACATGAAATACATTACCTACTCTATATATTAATCCCTTATTCTTTGAAAATATTGTTTCCTACTCCATAACTTGTCTTTATACTTTACTTAATGTTTCCTTTGTTAAACAGGCCTGTAGTCTTTAAATATAAAACTATGTAGAAGAGACTGCATTCCCATACAACCTATAATATTTCTTATTCAAATAAAATGAAGCAATTTGAAGTAAGGCAGAAGATTATATTTATGTGATTTCACATAAAATAAACTTGGGAGATTGGTTATAAGGGTACAAGAGTTTTGATCAGCAAAAATATAACTTCAAAAGACCATTAAAGAAAAATATAAATATTAACATGTACAATGTCCTGTGTTCAGTCCCCAGTACTGCTCCCTAAATAAAAACTAAAGAAACATATGGAAAACCCAAATGCAGCCAGCAGTACTGCAGTTTGTTATTGTTTGTGTGTGTGTGTGTGTGTGTGTGTGTGTGTGTGTGTGTGATTATATGGGTGTGGGTACACATTTTCCATGGCATATGTGTAGAGGTTAGAGGACAAGTTGAGGCAATCCGGTCTCTACTTCCACTGAGTCCATTCCAGGGGTTGAACCCAGTTTGTTAGGCTTGATAGTGCTCAAGGTTTTCCCACTGAGCTATCTAGCCAGGCCATACTACTCAGCCATCAGAAACAACGAAATCATGCAATTTGAAGCCAAATGGATGGAACTATAAAAGCTCATTCTGAGTGAGCTAACCCAGACTCGGAAAGATGCACATGGCACTTATATTCACTTATAATCAGATTTAGCCATATAGTACAGGATAACTATACTATAACCAATGCACCAAAAGTAACAGGAACATAGACTTTGATACCTGTTAATGAGACACTTTGCCCTAGTGGTGCTGCCTTGTAAGCCCCCAGTGTATGAGGAGGCTCTTAGTCTTCATATGACTGCTGAACTGTGGTGGGGGACTGATATGTAGGGACACTCCACTCTGGAGGAGTAGGATAGAAGGGAGATGTGGTAGAGGGTGGGAAGTTGGGACTGGAAGGGGTGGAAAGAGGGCACTGTGATGGAGATGTAACTTGATGTAATAAGTAAACTTTTAAAAATTTAAGAAATTAGCTTTCATATTATTTGTGTTTTTTCAATGCAAGAAAAGGAACAAAGAAAACAATTTTGGATATTTTCTTTAAAGTGAAAGAATCTTGAACATATGATTTTTATCTCCATTTTTTCATATGTAAAGTGAATAAATTCTATAATGTTGTCTCTAATATATATTCCACCACTTTAAGATGTGTGATGTTAGAAACAGTAAGGAATGACTTAGAGGTATTCTTATGGTTTCAAGTTTTATTAAGAATTTCCCCCAATTTCAGATCACGCAGATTTTCTCAGAAATTCCACTAGTATCTCATAAAAAGGCTTCTAGAAGGTCTATAGTCCCACATGAATCTTGGAAGTCCTTGATATTTACAAACATTTCCCATAGGTGCCTTTACAATACCTAAGTTAAGAAAAGAGTATATAATGTAGAAAAGAAGGCGGGTTTTAGATCACAGAGGGAAGAAGAAATGGAGATACTGACAAATGTTCAAAGGGGATGCTGTTCTAGAGTACTAGAACCATAAGTTGTTGTTTTGTGCTAAAAAACAATAACAAAACAAAACAAAAACAAAGCCAGAAAACTTGTTCGTTTGTTGTTGTTATTATTAATTTTGTTTGTTTGCTTGCCTGTTTTTTTTTTCCAATAGGCTAGTATTTTATTTTCTTGTCTTTGGAGGAAAGAGAATGGATTTTGTTTTGTTTTGAATTTAATTTTTTGAGATTATAATATAATAACATCATTTTCCTTTCCCTTTTCTCTTTGAAATCCTCCCTTGTACCTCACTCCCTTGCTCTCTTTCAAATTCATAGAGTCTTATTTTTTAATACTTGTTAATTGTTAAATTCATCATTTTGGTCAGGCTTCATGTCACAGCAAGGTTTCTGTTCCTCTGACTCTTTATCTTTCTGTCCTCTCTTCCTCTCTGATCCCAGAGCTATAGGTAAAGAATTTATGTTTTATATGTGTCAGTTGGGACTGTGCTCCACAGCTATGCATTTTGGTAAGAAAGTAAGGTTTATTATGTGCATATAGGTGTTTCATATATGTGTGTTTTTCCTTCAAATGCATCATGTATCCATCAACAGTATTTGATTTATAAGCCACTGCCTTTTGTATTTATAATTAGATCTCTTGATCTCCTTATACCTTCTCCTCTTCTTCTCTTCCTTTCCTCCATTGTATCCAGAGATTTCTTAAATTATTTGTCTACTTTCCATTTTCCTAGTCCTTTCATTTTACAGTTTTGTTGACTTATATTTGACAAAAGCCTGCTTTTGTTAGAAGACCTAGTGTGGGTGATAATGTTCTGGATGATTTTTAGGTAATACTGGAATCGACATCCACTTCTAGGTAATTCTGAAACCCATATCCACATCCGAATGTAAAATACAGAGTAGGAATGTCAACTACCTCATCATGCCATTTCTCAATGTATTTAAGCTCCACAAGAACACTAGTGTTTTCATACTTTAGTAGTCTGTATTCTGTGTCTTTGCTTATGCAGTCCCTCTTTAACTGTGTTGCTCATTCCCCTTTCCCTTTCTTCCACCTGCTTTACTGGTTGTTGTTATTAATTTTGTTTGTTTGCTTGCCTGATTTTTTTTTCAATAGGCTAGTTTTGATGTCTACTAGGATGGTTCCTGACTCTGCCGGGTCTGCTAAAGTAGGTTTAGAAACCAGAGCCTTCTGTAGTTCTGGGCTGCAGAAGTTATCACAGAAAGTGGTATAACAAAGACTCATTGAGGACAGTAGGGCTAATATGTGTACCCAGGGTAATGGTCTGATCCCCCACGCCTGAGGGGTTGAATTAATGTTGAGGCAAGTAAAAGGCCTGGGCATTTTAGCATCAATGTAGCTATGGCTAGTCTCATCTGCATCTTGGAGTTAGAGAGACCTGATACACAGCAGTTGCAGGTCCTGTGTCTAATAGTGGTGGTCTGATGACTAGAACTTGAGCAGTGCTGGAGTAGCTCGTTGGGGGTCTTCCCAGTGATGAGTTTTACTAAGGTAGGCTTGATGTTGGGATCTACAGCAAAGTCTGGTGCTCCCTTTCTTCCCCTTTCCCAGAAAAATAGCATCTTCCTCCATTCTGTGTTAGCTGGTGCTGAGGGAAAGATATTGTCAGTAATATTAACACTGTTATTCTTAATTTCTCCAATGATACTTTTTACTTTTTGTTTTATGCTAGTTGCTATAAACTCTCACCTGATTGCCTGTGAAGGTGCTTTTGTTTGTAGATAGCTACCCAATTAATTTATCTGTGAGGATGTGAGTGCTCAAATGTCCTATTCAGCATCCTTCTCAGGTTTTTCACTGGACTAAAATTTCAAGTAAAACTATTATTTTCTTACGAGTACTTCTTACAGACTATAGATACTTGTTTATATCTAATCTGACAGTTGACGAGCATATACCAAGATATTCTGTAACATTCTTGGAGTAGGGACTTAACTTGATTCGTGCTATAAGTACACCCCTTTCCCAACTGTAGTTGTAATTTTCTTTTCAAATTCTTCTGCTCATATCTTTACTATATAAAGCATGAAATGAATGACAGTAACTGAGCAGAGAACTTCATTGTGTCTATCAAAACAAACTTTGCATTAGCCCTGTCCAAATAGAGGAAAGCTTATTTTAAAGGGCATGAAACTTAGTAACCTTGGACATATTCCTTGACGTTTTTTAAACACCATGAAATCATAAATTTTCATTGGTGGTCTGGTAGAACCAGGGACAGTAGCAGTGATAGCTATCCTGGCAAATGGAGAATTAGCATCATTACATTGGGTAGTGTACTATAAACTTTTTCCATGACAGTATTATAGACACTATGTGAAGTGGGTATGCCAGCATCAACACTTGTTAAAATTATGGTGACTGGTTCATTGTGTTTTCAACAGCTTCACATAAATCAGCTCCTCCTCTGTAATGGAATAGCTAGTTCAGCTACCAGCAAAGATGAAACAAACTGTGCTTTTCTGTATCTCCAGGTAACAAAAGCATTGTATCTCTGTTAAATAAAGCTAATAAAACTCTCATGAGCATTACCCTTGCTCCTTTTGTCACTTTTATCTCCATCTTCATTGGTCATCTGGAAGATAATAGGAACTTACTTCCAGGCCAGAATATTTTGAATAAAAGAAAGATCAACCAGTGTTAGCTAATTAAAAACAACTAAAACTCTACTGGTTTTTATGCCACACACAAGGGCAATTAGGAATCTCCTATAATTGTGTACTTTATGGTGTGCTAAAGGCATATAAAATTAGTTGAGTCTCTAATTTTGTGAAGTGAGGTGTTATGTACAAAATAAAGTTGTATATTTCCACAGTTCAATAATGTAATAGGAACTTCAAGTGTTTAGAGAATACAAATTGAGGTGAGGTCTTCACAGTTATTCTGGTAGGGTTTTTACTCTTGTTATCCCACATACCATCGCTCCTAAATCGTGCCAGATCTTGCAGCATATTCTTTCTGATACAGTAAACAGCAGATCTCTGTGAGTTTTTCATACTTACCAATTTTCAAATTCTTTTCAGAATTGTGTATATCCTGCTTTTTACCTAAGTGGTGCAGCTTTATGTGTGTTTTTGTCAGTTCTGTGGTTAAATATTGGAAACTTTTCTTTTATTAACTTAGTTCCCTAAATATATATATTTCCCCCCCCCCTTGGGTTGTCTCTTTTCAGTACTACAAAAACTGTGAAGAAGCAATGTACAAAATGGATATATATAATCCTACTATTGAATAAAATGATAGTGACTGCAATTGCATATAGACAAAAATTATTGGCTAGGATATTATGCTTCTATTTTACATTTTATTAATGTATATTCATTGAAGAAATTATGTCTCATTATATTTCCCATATCCTCCCATTACCTTCTCTTGACCCCATCCCCTTGTGGGTTGCTGGTCCTCTTCTTACTTCCAAATAGTTCTAATATTGATGTACAATATATATTATACATATGTATATTACTTTTAGATCTAGATTCTGTGTGTGAGACAAAACATGAGATTTACATATATTCATTTATATGCATATTCAAATACATGTATATATAAACATTTTTAAATTTAGATCTTGGGGCTTGAGAGATACTTCAATAATACAGTGCTTGTCACAATAGCATCAGGACATGAGTTTTGATCTCTGGCACCCATGTAAAAAGCTAGTTACATTTGCTTATAATCTTAGTCCTGAGAGGCAGAGACAAAAAAAAATCCCTAGAGATCTCCAGCCATCTAGCCTTGGAGAGTTGGTGAGTTCCAGATTCAGTGAGAGACAGCATCTCAAAAAATAAAGTTTTCAGGTGTGTTGATACACACCATTAATCCTAGAAGTGAGGAGATAGAGTGAAGCAGAGTTCTTGACTATCCTGGTCTACATACTAAGTTCAGTATAGTCAGAGCTACATAGTACGACCTTGCCTTAAAAAATAGTGATGAGCAGTGGATGAAGACACCAGACAACAATATATACATGAATGTACACAGACAACTATACACCACTCCACACACACATGAATTTCATCACCATCATCATTGTTGTCATCTGGATTCTGCAAAGAAGGATGAACAATCAATATTTGTGTTTCAGAATCTGGCTTGTTTCATTTAACATATCTATTTCCCTTCAAGTGATATATTTTCACTGTTTATAGCTGAATAAAACTCTGTCATGTCTATGTACCATATTTACCTGTTAGGAGATGTCTAAACTGGTATAGTAACTTGCCCAGTGTGAATAGTGTTGCAATGAATATGTATGTGCAGGCATCTCTGTGGTATACTGCCTTAGATTCCTTCAATTAAGTATCTAGGAGTGGTATAACAGAACTATAAGGAAATCCAATTTTTTTTTCTTTTTCAAAGGAATCTCTATACTTATTTCCATGGTGATTGTACTAATTTACATTCATGCCAGTAGTGTATAAGGATCCTACTTCAGCCAGCATGTGACTAGCACTTGTTGCTGTTTGTTTTATTGATGGTAGCCACTCTGACTAGAGCAAGATGGGATCTTGGTGTATTGTGATTTGTCTTTCCTCATCCTTCCTGATCTCTAAGGATTTTTTTTCATATTTTATTGGCTGTTTTTAGTTATTTTGAGAACTTTCTATTCAGTTCACTTGTCCTTATATTTATCAGATCACTTAATATTTTGCATATTTCTTTTTATGTTTTGTATAATTATAGATATTAATTCCTTTTTTGATGACAGTAGGCAAATATTTTCCTCCATGCTGTAGGCTGTCACTTCATTCTGTTAATTGTTTCCTTCACTATACAAAAGATTTTTTTTTTATTTCATGGGTTCACATTTTTGTATTCTTGCTATTATCTCCTGGATTATTAGAGTCCCTTCCAGTAAGTCTGTGCTTATGCCTATATCTGGAAGTACTTTCCCTGTAGATTTCTGTAGAAATTTAAAAATTCTCTGTCTTACACTAATGTCTTTGATCTATTTTTAAATTGATTTTTATTCACTGTGAGAGAGATGAAATTTCATTCTTTAACATGTACCTATCCAGTTTCTCCAGCACCGTTTATTGAAGGGGTATCCTTTTTCCCGTGTATGTTTTGGGTGCCTCTGTTGAAAATCAGATCAGAGAGCTAACTCTGTTGGTCTTTCTTTGGTCTTCCTTGTCTGGCATCAGCAGAACTGGATGCTGCTAGTAAAGATGTGACTTGAAGAGTTGGGGTGGATTGAGTGGGGTACCTTTTCTGAGGAGAAGGGGAGGGGAGAAGGGGGAGAGGGTGGGAGGGTGGGAACAGGTGGAAAGGAGAGGGGGGCTACAATCAGGATGTAACATGAATAAATGAATAAATAAAGTTTTTTAAAAAAGAAATGTCAGGTGGCTGTAGCTGTATAAATTTATGTCTGGGTCATCTCTTCTATTCCATTGGTCAATGCATCTATTTTGCTCTAGTACTATTTTTTGTTGTTGTTACTATGACTCTTTAATACAATTATAGATCAGATATTGTCATCTCCAGCACTGCTTTTTGAAAAAAATCTGACTTACTTTATCTATTTGGCATCTTTCATACTTCCAGATGAATCTTAAGATTTTTAAAAAGTATTTCTAGAATTTTTATAGGCAATTGGTTTGAATCTAAAATCAGGATTAAAACAAGAGTAATACAGTTTTTCCACTCTTAAATTTCTTTTATAATGCATTGTTTGAATTAATATTTTAGCATTACTTAGACCACTAATAGCTCTTCTTTTGCATAAGACCTTATTGAAATAGTTACACAATTATTATTTCCAATTGCTTTTGTTTATACATGGTATTATATTTACTTGAATTCTTTCAGGAAGTCATAGAAAATTCTTTCTTACGCAGCCACACTTGTACACAGAAGTGACTCTTTAACAGTAGAAAGACTTGAATGAAATATGAATGTGTGAAATTGGCCTATTGGGAAATTTCCCCTTCTCATAGTAAGATTCAGTATTAGCTGAAATTTGTATGCTATACTCAGAAAGTTGCTGGTTTTGTCCATAATCCATAGAGTCTTTTTCTTAAAAGAAGAAACATTATAGATGCTATCTTCTGGCCTCTGTTGGCATGTGCATATATGTGATACGTAGACAAACATGAAAGCAAAACACCTCTTCCCATAAAGTAAGAAATAAATCTTAAAATAATTTAACTCACCAATCCTCTCCTACCTTTAAGGTTCTATATTTAAACTGAGAGAGGTTGCTTTCTTTGTTCTCTTTACAGAGTAGCTCTGATCTAAGTGTGAAGAAGAGATGAAAAGAGTAGTGATCTCTGAATGTAAGTTGTTTTTAGAATACTGTAGTGAAACATCAATTTAGTTGTAGCAGTGTGAATGAATGCTCTTACTTTTGCAGCTGCCTCATGCTTATCCACATCTTGTATACAAGCCCTAACTTCTCACCGAATTTGACATACATGTCAGATTCAGTACATTTGTTGATACAGTTCACATCTATGCTGAAGTACAGGAGCGAGAATTCTTTTAAAATAGTGCATCTTGCTAGAGGGGATCTCAGTAGGAAGCAGGTATAGATATATTGCCATTTAGAGCCAAATCATTTTGTTGACCACAAGGCAGAATGGTAGCAAGCTCAGATGGGAGAACTGTAGTCATTATCCAAAGGTCAGACTTGATAAGCAGACTCTGCTGTTTCTTTTCCTAACTCCCATGTGTCTGTGAGGGCCAGTGGGTAGCAGTGGAGCCAGAAATTTCACTGTCAAAATGGATTTAAGTAACTTTCTGCAAAGAGTCCTGGTTATGTTGTATGCTGAATGACAGATTTGTCTGTCTTCAAGAAGTTCTTAGTCTAAGGAAGTAAGGCAGCTGCAGGAACTTCAGACAGAGCCAAAATCTCTCATGATGCTTGCCTCAATCTGAGCATTCCATACATGTCACTTGAATTGAGTGCATAAATGAATAGGTGGACAGACATAAAATAAATGAACAATAACCTTTGAAAGGTGGTGCCTTAGAATTACTTTCGTAGAAATCAGAAGTTACATAATGAAAACATTTAGGAATATAACTAAGTTGTGTGTCTTTTTCAATTTAATATATGAAATCTGAACACCAGAAACTCAGATTAGCTGTGAGAAATAAATTATTTTTTCTTTTTTTTCCAGCTTCATTCTTTTATTTAGTTCCATATCTTTTCTACTAAAAACTTCATTTCATGGCTGTTTAGACATGTAATTGCTTAAGGGTGTAAATTATAGAGAGGTTTTACTATCATAATACACTATTTCTATAGGTACTATGAAAAGGTTTATTTAAATACTTATTCTTTTTTTACTTTATTTTTTATTTCTTCAAGTTACATCTCAATCGCAATCCCCTCCCTACTCTCCCCTCCAGTCTCATCCTCCAACCCTTTTCCGCCTCAACCATTTGTATAGAAAACTAAAACAAAACTGAAAATTAGGGATTTCATATTTTATGACCCAAACTAATTTCTTTATTTTTAAGTTATAAGTTTTAACGAATAATTTATCATGTTTTTGATCTGTTTGATTTATTTCCTCTCTAGGTATCCTGGACGTAATGTTTATGTTTTCTCTTTCATCATTGATGAAGGATACACCAATAAAAACTCTTATTCCACAGTTCAGGCAGCATAGTACAGTAGGGAAGATTTTAGGCAGAAAATAAGACTCCAGCTTCTGTACCTTTCATATCATGACCTAGCACAAGCTGCTAAACTTTTCTGATCTGCAGTTTCCTTACCAGCAAACAATTGACGTTGATTCCTTCTCCCACTATAGGAAAGTCACAGAAGTAATTGATAAGCCCTAATGATCTATAATGATGGCAGATATTTTCAGAGTTAGAAACAATGCATTATTGTTCAAAGACTTGGTTTATGGTATCAAAGGCAGTGTGCAGTCCCTGAGTGTTCACCACTGGGCTAACAATGTTCCTCTGAAAAATACATGAAAGATTTTGCAATGTTACAGTCTTGACCTCATGGCAGCTATGATTACTTATACAGTACCCATACAGTGTTGGACCAAACAACATTTCGTTATGAAGGAGGAAGGGCTCATGAGGCTCCATCCTTATTGAGGACTTCTAAGTACTTAATGAATCCTAAAAAAGGAGGAAGAAATATTTTCTTTGGTGACATAACTACTGGTTATGTTATAACTGGTTAGTCCATGGTTCTGTAAACAACCATAATGAAAATCAGTGGGCTACACAGGCGACATTTTCTCTCTCTCTCTCTCTCTCTCTCTCTCTCTCTCTCTCTCTCACACACACACACACACACACACACACACACACACACACACACATACGCATATAGAGACACATGGTGAGGGGGTACTAGTTGAGAAAGACAATCGGAAAATGGGAGGTGTATAAGAGAGGGTAATGGGGGGATATGATCAATGTGTGATATACATGTTTCATATATGTATGTTATGAAAATGGCATAACAAAACCCACATTGTGTATAATTAATATATGTTAATAAAAATATAAAAATAAAACAATTTCTCATAAAAAATGTACTGCATATCATATTTGGGTAGATTGTAAGGGATAGTTTCATTTCCTTATGTAGCACTGCTCAGGTGAAGACCTCTCTGAATTTCACTTGTCAGTCAGTCCAAATTGTATGCACTATACTATGTACTGCTCTTTGTTACACTGACTAAAATGGAGCTGTTTCATTGATGGGCTCTCATAAAATTTGGCAAGTGTCAAAGTTATTAAAAAGCTTTTCCATAATATAATTGTATCTCTTACTAAACTATTAAATGACCATTTACATCTGGAGGGTTAATATCCTTGTAAACACAAGTCAGTTCAATACCCTCCAAAATGTAACTGAATTTCAAAGCAGTAGACAAGCCACAGTGCTAAATGGGATTGTAAATGTGTCACCAAATGTTCAGATCCTATAGTCATAGAAGCACAATTCTATCTCCAAGAGCCAGACAACTATTAAGAATAGGCTTTAGAAAAAGATATTTTGTAGATGTGCTAAAATAAGAAGCATAAGCTGATTAGGCAAAGTTCCAAAGATTCATTAGTTTATTAAAGTAGACTGAAATGAATGTTTGAGAGATTTAAATAAATTAACCTTTAATGAGTACCCAGGGGCTAAGGAAAAAGAATGACAGAGGATTAGGAGTATTTTGTCTGATTGTTGCATAATGCACACTGATTAGTTTTTTTTCTGAATGTTCATTGCTCTATAACAATGCTAATAAATAAAAAAGATTAAATCTAAAACATCTCTAGATTGTAATTGTTGCCTCCTCTTATGTGTACACAGATGCTGTGGTTGGCTTTAATAGCAATCCTGGAAGTTTGGCAGAAGGAGACAGGAATTTTTTTGTCCTTACGTCATTATATTTTGAAATGTCTTGTATGTGAGCAATGCTATTTTCAATTAGGCTAATTAATTCCTACTGTTCTCGACATGCTTTTAGCATTTCAGAATTAGACTCTTAATATTAAGTGTGGCAAGTTAGATAGACAATATATTGGTATTTAAATATCAATTTTTTTTCTGTGTACCTTCCAAGTTATGGCTTATAATTAGAAAAATTCTTAAGGAGGTCCTTTTTTAGAAGTTGTATTACAAATGCTTTGTTTTTTTTTTTATAATGTCTTATCTGTACTACTACTAAATCACTAACTGCCTGCTAAGTAAGTTTTATATGGTGGTACTAGGAAGACATCTCAGTGCTTCCGTCTCTCTGTTTCAAGCCCATTTTACTGGAATTTGTTTTGGGCTTCTATTGATATCTTCCACTTAAATTTTTTTCTGAAGTTCAGAGCTAGGAAACCCCATTTTTCAGATGAAAAAACTGATCAGGAATTACTCATCTCATATTGCTCAGTGAGATGGGACAACAGATACCAAAGCCTATTATCCTTATAATCCATTCTTCCACTACACTTCTTTTCCTCCTTTGAAAGTTTTTTTTTTTAACATTTTGCCAGACTGTTTATAAAGTACAATGAAATCATTGATGTAAACATATACATAAATCATATTGCATAGTGAAAATATGTAGTGCAGATGTAGTATCTCCCAACAATTTTCATGGCATTGAACATTCAGTGAAGAAAATCAAGTTCTACTTGAAGGCAGGAATGATTGACCTACAGGACAATGGATGTGAGATTCAAGGCTAGTTCCCAAAGGCAGCCTGGATTCTTTCTCCAGAAATGAAGAAACAGATTATAATATTGATGCAATATTTTAGCTAACTGTCAAAGAGGCAAGGAAAAGACCTTAGTCCTGTAATAATACTTGCTTAATTTTTCTCCAACACTTAAGTTCCTTTTGGTTTCTTTCTTTCCAAATGTTAAACTCTGAAAGCCTCACAAACAGACAGGGTTAGGTCTAATGCATTTATGCCAGACAACCAGTATCATTCCATGCCTGTTGTAGATAATGAACGAGCAAACTCCTAAGTATTTTCTGGTTTTAACTTTAAAATACAATGAAAGACTAGGTAGTAAATTCTCATTTTATGGCCTCAAATTAGAAAAGCTTTTAGTCAAGGCATTCTCATTTCTGCTTGTATATTAAGAAAACCCTGGTGTGTATTTAAGCCCTATCCTGACCATTTTGGGTTTTGTGTGTGTGTGTGTGTGTGTGTGTGTGTGTGTGTATACATTGGTGTCCTTCAAAAAAATTCCCCAAGTGATTTTAATTTGTAGTAATGCTGTGTTAGTCTTAGCCTGGGAACTAAAATCCAGTAAATCTGAAGTTAAGGACTGGATTGAGGCAAGTGAAGAGCTGATGGAAATGAAAAAATTATGGGACTTGGTTTTATTTCTGTTTGCTTTATTTAAAAAAACACACTTGGTTTACATATGGGGCAAGGTACACTATTGGCTTTCAAAAGACTGAAGAAGGGACCCTTAATAAAACAGATTTAATAAACAAGCTATATAGTAATGGTTGGCATCTCCCCAGGAAGTCATGTGTACAGTTACATTTTCAGAACCTTGGGTCAATCTTACTTTATTTCCTCCTTTCATCACATCATCCTAGGAAAGTGTCCTAATTTCTACAAACCTTAGCCTGTAAATGTAACTAATCCAAATCTGTTTCCAAAAGATGTGTCTGTAGGGGTTAGATAAATTAGATTTAGAAAATATATAGGAGTTTCTGATACTGTCTCTTAATTCGGGGCATGAACAGCATTATCAGCATGAAGTCAGGAGAAACAGGAAAGACTTAATAGGCTGAAAAACAAGGTTGAAGTCAGGAAAACAGGGAAGACTGAATAGACTTGAAGAAACAAAGTATCTGGCCTGACATTGTTTTCAGCTGCTAAGTGGGCGGAGCCCAAATTAAGCTGAAACAGAGTTCCTCCTATTTAAGGACAGTGCATGGAGCCCAGAGGAGAAGAGGCCCCTGATGCTAAAGAGCTCCAAGAGTCCTGCTGAAAAAACGGCTGGCCATTGATGGCCAGCTCTCTCCCTGAAGCAGAAAGAAGCCGGTGAGCAAAGAAAGCCTGAGCAAGACACCAAAAGGCCAAGGACTAAACCCTGTGGCTCAGCTTTTGCCTAGAGGGGTTTGATCTGTCCGAACAGAGGCCTAAAAGAAATTGTGCCTGGCTTTAAGGACTGAGGCAGGGCAGCTGAGTTCCTGATTCAAAAGAAGGAAGTAGGCCTGCAGACGGCTGGGGTCTCCCACAGAGAAGAAAGCATGAAGCCTTATTTAAGGTGAGACTGCAATAACCAACTTACCCTGACGAACCTGCATCTGAGAGATCCAGAAAAAGGACTGCTAAGTGTGTTAAAGAATCTACAACAAAGACTGTGTTCCTGACAACTGAGGACCTGCCCCAGAGACTGTATCATTCTAAAAGGTTATGAAAGTAGTTGTTATAATTATCAGTAGGTTTAGTGGATAGGTTAAAGGGGTTGTAAGAGTTTATAGGATTAATAGTTAAGAAATTGTTGGTGTTTGTTATAAGTGAATTTAGTAATAAATAAATAAGTGTTAAGTAATAATTTAAAAGATCGGTTACATGTGTCCCTAAGCCAAAGGAGCAGGACTCTTAAAAAGACAACATATAATGAAAAATCAAAATGGAAGATGGAGATGGATTCTATTAAGGAGGAAATGAAAATGACCTTCTAATACAGAGTAATGCCTTGTGTTTTGGGACTCACTTGACAAGGTCCCAGTGACATTAGTTGGACTTATATGTTTAGGTCTTTTCAGTCATTGATATCCTAAAGGCCCCTTTGCAAAGTTACTGTGCTTTTACAGTAAGACTTTGTTTGGAACAATAGCTTAATCTATTTAATTGAATCAATTGGGTTGTACACCTGCTGCCTCGGAGGTACCACACATTTTTAGTTGTGAAAAATCTAGGCAGTGTTTAAATCATACCTCCTATGATGTAATATGATTCTAAGTCCTACCCACTGATATTTTGTTGCAGAGACACTCTTAAGTTGAAAATGTTCATGGAATTCAATTCAACTGTGGTATTCTGTTTGACTCAATCCATCACATTGCAATCTCCTAGGAGCCCCAATTTTCTCTGTTAAAGTTAAAGATGATTGGAGTGATTCTTCACTAGATTATTACATTGCTATATTCTTTGGCAGGAAGAAAAACAACATAGCATTATTTTTTCAAGTTTACTTTGAGTATTGTTAAAAGAATTGTCATTTATTCCAGAATAGTATAACAGAAAGACATCTGTTATTAAAATGCAATGTTTTCTAATAAGACCACTTGGAGGAGTTATTTGGGAAAAGGAGAGAAGGAAATACATTGAAAGAAAGAACAAAGGAATCTATTAAATATTACTGATCTTCAAAAAATACTTTGTCAGTGAATGCTATACACAAAATAAACCAAGTCTACAGACTATTATTAAAATGTTTTTTCCTCTCCTTAGTCCAATAGTTTATCCTGCCTCTTACGTTTTCTTCTGGATGAATTTATGTCTTTTGACAGGCTTTGTTAGGAATGCATACTAAAGGTCAAGTGTAAGCCATTTGCTGGTATTTCTTGGCAGCCTTTATACTATGGTAAATAGAGACTGGAAGCAGCTCTATTTTGCAGCATAGCTATGTGGATATGCCTGTCAATGAAATGTACTTTTTCTCTTACTGATTGCCACAAAGGTTGCAGTTTTCATTATGTTTGAGTTATGTGTGTATGATGCGAGCATGGCACATGCCAGGGCACACCTGTGGTGGTCAGAGGACAACTTTCAGGATTGGGTCCTTTTCTTTCCACTGTGGGTACCAGGAATTGAATTTAGGTCATCAGGCTTCAAAACCAAACACTTTTTTCCACTGAGTCATGTTGCTACGCTAGGTTGCAGCTTTTCAGGATTCAGGAGGTTGTAAGTAAAGTCATTCTGGAGTCCTCTCTTCTCCAAGCCAAGATCCAATCAGACACTACTGCCAGATGATTCTTCATAAATATCTCTGAAACCTATTCATTTCTTTTCATCCTATAGATTCCATTCCACTGACGTCCTGCTACTGCCGTGTTTCCATTGTATGATTGTTGTTTTCCAAATTTGTCTGTCTACCTTTAGTGCTTTCTGGTTTCTTTACATCCTCTACTTTGGTATCAGATGGCGAAAATCAGATGTCATGATGCCTGACTCAAACACACATGAACATCCAGAATAAAGTCTGATGTCATGGCTTAAGTGTTCTGATATAAATGCTCTGTGAAGAGAACCTTTGAGGTTAGGGAAAACTTCACTGAAGAGGTGACATCTGTGTGTGGTTTAGAAAAGCAAGTAATGCTTTCCAAGTGGAGAAAAGGGAAAATTGATATTCAAGCAGGGAATGTTTATACAGAAGAACAGGGACATGAATGTGGATAGCATGTTTGAGAATTTTTTTAATAAATAAATTTATTTATTTGTTGCTTCAGGTTACATCTCCATCATATTGTCCTCTTTCCCCCCATTCACACCCCTGCCCTCCCACCCTCTACCCCCTAACACTTTCATCCCACTCCTCTGGAGTGGAGTGTCCCTACATAACAGTCCCTCCCGCCAGTTCAGAAGGCATATGAGGGCCAAGAGGCTCCTCATACACTGGCTTCCCTACAAGGCAGTACCACCAGTGAAAAGTGTCTCATTGCCAGGGAGAGAAAACTGAAAAACAAACAAACAAAAAAAAGTCTATGTCCGTGTTCCCTTTGGTATGTTGGTGGTAGTATAGATATCCTGTACTATATAGCTAAATTCCTACTATAGGTAAATAGATGCCATGTGCATCCTTTTGAGTCTGGATTAGCTCACTCAGGATGAGCTTCTCTAGTTCCATCCATTTGGCTGCAAATTGCATAATTTCATTGTTTCTGATAGCTGAGTAATATTCCATTGTGTAGATGTACCACAGTTTTTTAATCCATTCTTCGGTTGAGGGACATCTGGGTTGTTTCCAGTTTCTAGCTATTACAAATAAGGCTGCTATGAACATAGATGAGGAAACTTCCTTGTGATTCGCTGAGGAGTCATTTGGGTGTATACCCAGAAGTGGTATGGCTGGGTCCCGAGGCAGAGCTATTCCAAGTTTTCTAAGATATCACCATATTGACCTCCATAGTGGTTGCAAAAGCCTGCACTCCCACCAGCAATGGAGGAGTGTTCCCCTTTCTCCCCACCTTCACCAGCATGTGCTGTCATTTGAGCTTTTGATCTTAGCCATTCTAACAATTGTGAGACGGAATCTCAGAGTCATCTTGTGTTACATTTCTCTGATGATTAAGGATGTTGAGCATTTCTTAAGTGTCTCTCGGCCATTAGGGATTCCTCCTTTGTGAATTCTCTGTTTAACTCCATCCCCCATTTTTTTCCTTTATTTTTTATTTCTTCAAGTTATATATCAATCGCAGTCCCCTCCCTATTCCCCCTCCAGTCCCACCCTCCCACCCTCAACCCCCCATCCTCTTCCTTTTTTTTTCTTTTAAGTTTAAGGTATATCTTATTTCCCCCTACAGTTTCCCCTTTCAGTCCAACAAATGGCTCTTTCTCTTATAATAACAAATACAATACAGTACAACAGAGGTAATTAGGCCACAGTTATGAGGGTTATATGGCTTAACGTACATTCCCAATGACCAGTCCATATGTATTTGGTACCTGATTTTAACATTCTACTATCTAAACATCTCCATGAGTTTAAAGGTCTATATCTGACTCAACATTCATACTAACTTGCAACACAACTTTAAAAGTATCTTCTTAGATCTATAACACTCTCTTGACTCCTAAACAACTCAAAATTAAATTATGAGACTCTAGCTATCTGTTCTTCAACCACCTCAGAGACCTGAGAGGGATAAATATATCTGATTTTATAGGAAGTACAGGGCCGGCAGCTTCCAAAACTAAAAAATGACATACCAGTGGCTGCCTGGACACTTCCCATTTTCTCTCCATATATTACAGCATCGATCTTCAGTCATTTGGCCTTGTTTCTCTGACAGACATTGATTGTAGAGCAGGGGTTATGAAGGACTTACCTACCCTGTCTTGGCAAGAGCTAGGCTGTCGACTTACCTGCTTCCAGGTTTTGTCCTTTTCGGACAGCATTGTCTACAGTTGGAGGAAGGGGCTTTTCCTACCAAGAGATAGGCTTGCAACTAATGCAATCATCTCCCATTGGAGATTCTTTGATGCTCATCTTCTACTTGGAGGAGAATATGGGGTGCTGTCAGGAGTTGATATGTCTTGATATAAAAAAAAATCTAAAGTTACGAAAACATCTTTGAATGCCATATTGTGCAGATCTCTTGAGGTTTTTGAAGAGGCCCTATCTATCTCTTATATTAGGGTAAGCAGATGTTGCTTGTCTCTTAGCAGGTTTATTTCTGATTAGCTTAGCAAGTAACTATAATAGGCTGTCATAGTACCTAACAGAATGACCAGCTTGCATAGCCATTAGTTTGCATTTCTTAATTATCTTAAACAGTTTATGACAACTAGTAGTAAAAGGCTGAAACATCACATTTCATTTTTTTTTTAAGCAATCAAATATTTTTAATGAAATAAACACATAAGATAGTAGCC
>CAJQZJ010000181.1:2357688-2426752 GCA_907164525.1 Lophiomys imhausi
CTGCTATAAACATAGATGAGGAAACTTCCTTATGATTCCGTGAAGAGTCATTTGGGTGTACACCCAGAAGTGGTATGGCTGGGTCCTGAGGCAGAGCTATTCCAAGTTTTCTAAGATATCGCCAGACTGACCTCCATAGTGGTTGCACAAGCCTGCATTCCCACCAGGAATGGAGTAGGGTACCCCTTTCTCCACACCCTCGCCAGCTTGTGCTGTCATTTGAGTTTTTGATCTTAGCCATTCTGACAGGTGTGAGATGGAATCTCAGAGTCCTCTTGAGTTGCATTTCTCTGATGATTAAGGATGTTGAGCATTTCTTCAAGTGTCTCTCAGCCATTAGGGATTCCTCCTCTGTGAATTCTCTGTTTAGCACTGTCCCCCATTTTTTGATTGGATTATTTGGTTTCTTGGCATTTAATTTCTTGAGTTCTTTGTAGATTTTGGATATTAGCCCTCTGTCAGATGTGGTGTTGGTGAAGATTTTCTCCTAGTCTGTAGGCTGATGCTTTGTTCGATTGTCTTTTGCCTTACAGAGGCTTTTCAGTTTCATGAGCTCCCATTTATTGATTGTTGGTCTTAGGTCCTGAGCTGTTGGTGTTCTGTTCAGGAAATTGTCACCTGTGCCAATGATTTCGAGGGTTTTTTCCCACTTTCTCTTCTAGTAGATTTAGTGTGACCGGCCTTATGTTAAGGTCTTTGATCCACTTGGACTTAAGTTTTGTGCAAGGTGATAAGTATGGATCTAATTTCATTCTTTTACAAATGGACATCCAGTTGGACCAGGACCATTTGTTGAAGATGCTGTCCTTTTTCCATTGTGCGGTTTTGGCTTCTTTGTCAAAAATTAGGTGGCCATAGGTGTGTGGGTCCATTTCTGGGTCTTCAATTCGATTCCATTGATCCACTGGTCTGTTTCTATACCAATACTATGCTGTTTTTACTACTCTTGCTCTGTAGTACAGCTTGAAATCTGGGATGGTGATACCTCCGGATGTTTTTTTTTTTTTTATTGTACAGGATTGATTTAGCTGATCTGGGTTTTTTGTTGTTCCATATGAAATTGAGAATAGCTCTTTCCAAGTCTATAAAGAATTGTGTTGGTATTTTGTTTGAATTTTGAGAAGTTTGATGTGCATGACACAGGTTACTTAGGAAAGTAGAAGACATTGATTGTAGAGCAGGGGTTATGAAGGACTTACCCCTGCTCTACAATCAATGTCTGTCAGAGAAGCGGGGCCAAACGACTGAAGAGCGATGCTGTAATGTATGGAGAAAAAATGGGAACTGTCCAGGCAGCCACAGGTATGTCATTTCTTAGTTTGGGAAGCTGCAGACCCTGTACTTCCTATAAAATCAGATATATTTATCCCTCTCAGCTCTCTGAGGTGATTGAAGAACAGATAGATAAAGTCTCATAATTAAATTTTGAGTTGTTTAGGAGTCAAGAGAGTGTTATACATCTACGAAGATACTTTTAAAATTGTGTTGCAATTAGTATGAATGTTGAGTCAGATATAGAACTTTAAACTCATGTAGATGTTTAGATATTAGAATGTTAAAGTCAGGTACCAAATACATATGGACTGGTCATTGGGAATGTACGTTAAGCCATATAACCCTCATAACTGTGGCCTAATTACCTCTGTTGTACTGTATTGTATTTATTATTATAAGAGAAAGAGCCATTTGTTGGACTGAAAGGGGAAACTGCAGGGGGAAATAAGATATACCTTAAACTTAAAAGAAAAAAAAAAAGGGAAGAGGATGGGGGGTTGAGGGTGGGAGGGTGGGACTGGAGGGGTGAATAGGGAGGGGACTGCGATTGAGATGTAACTTGAAGAAATAAAAAATAAAGAAAAAAAAAAGATAAAAAAAAAGGAAACTAGAAGACAGTAAAACTAATGTACAATTCAGGCCAATCATATATTTGCTGCCCTTCCCTTCTGGCTGTGATCTCCTTGAGGAAAGAAACTATCTTATCACATCATAAACTTCTCAGGAATTGCATACTGATGGGCACACAGAATTATTTTAATGAATTGGGTGAATGTGGAGGGAGACAGTGGGTCCATGTTATTTCATTAGCTTATTCATTCCAATGTATATTGACCATCTCAACTAGGTTTCATTCCAGAACATTATTAATTTCCTACTCCTTTTATATAACAGCAGTGTCACCACTTACTTCAAACATAAATTTTCTCTCTTTTACTCTCTTAATAATGTTATGCTGTCTTCCTAAGAAGAGTCTAGCTTCTGCAGTAGTGAGTTCAGCTCTGGCAGTGACTTCCCTAAATGAGTTAATAACTTGTCAGCTCCCTGTATTGATGATACTTCTGAGATGAAGTATTTATAGGGGAGGTGTGGATCTCTAAAGATACATTAGTATATTATGGGAATCTCTGTTTTTTTCCTGTGTGTTTAATTTCATAGTTAACAAGAGCCGTTTATCATACATATTTGAAAAATGAATCCAAATGGTGATCAAAGATAAGGGATGCAGAAAGCACAACTCCAGAACATCAGTGAAACAGTGTAGAAAAATAGAGGGGGAGAAGGAAAGAGGATAAAAATTTTGAGCATGTAAATGAAGATTTACCATATTTATGCAGTTCTATCTTTAGGGAATGCTAAATCACAAACTCATCATTGGTTAATTAGAAGGTAATTAAAATTGTAGCACAGTGATTGGGTAAGTAGTTAATAACAGCAGAATAAATGAAGGAAATAAATCTACTGAATTTCATGCATATATTTTTGAGAATGCAAAGATTCAGATGTTTTTCCTCCAGTGCATCCCTCATAAAGGATACAAATATTCGTCTACAATTAGTTGATAAAATTAACTCTCCAGTGATCAGAAGAGTTCCAAATCTCACTCTCCCCTTTAAAGCATCTTACACTCAAATACAGATTTATCTGACAGCATGTTCAATTTTCATTCACTCACAGCATGTGAAATTATTTTGCTGAAAGTTGTTTACAACTTATTTACTGGCATCTTAAGAATCTATTAGGGGAAATTGGTATTCTCTGTGTATTGTAACTGTTCCTATTGAAAGGGCAGGTTCAGCCTAGGCTCCTGACCAGATACATCTAGCTGATGAGCCAGTTTTGAAAACCATTGAAGTAGGTTTTGCTGCAAAAACTCTGCTTACTTTTGATAATTGCCTGAGCTTTACGAAATCAATCACCCTGAAGGGAAGACCTCATTACAGATCTGACAAGATCTGTGAATGCCAAAACAATTCCCTGCCCTAAGGTTCATAAATCTGCAATTATTTGTTTTATTGAGATAGAGAAACCCATTAATACAGTAGTTCCTCTGGGCACATTTGCAGGCAAGGACTAAACAGATAATCTAATGGTCAGTGTGTTAAGAACCTGCCCTTTCCTGTCACTCAAGTGGAAAATTGGTCAACAAAAATTGCAGCATGGCTTAAATCCAGCTCAAAGCAGGTACTGACGAATCACCATCTTTCTCTACCAGCTCCCAAAGATGTGAGAACAAAGGCTGCTGTAACAGTTCCTGGGGGTTAACCTACAACAAACTTTGGACCACTCAAATCCATTCCTCTCAGAAATGCCAGACTTTATCCTAAAGAAAATGATAGATTGCTCATCTACCATCTGTCACTTTGATCTGTTCTATCAAATCAAAATTTTTTGAACCTTGTTTCCATTGAGTAATGTGATTTTTCTGTGTTTCCCCAGCATTAAATTGTATAAAGGAAAAGAGTTCTGAGGCATTTTTCTTCTTAAAGTTGGAAATTTATATTTGGTTTTCCTCCTCATGAAACTTAAACAGTTTAATGAGTTTAGTTCAGAATTGCTCAAATAATTCACTATTACCAGGCCTGTAGATGACATTCCTACAGGAAAAACAGAGAGAATACCCCAAGGTAAGGGAAATATGGATTTAGAGAAATGACCCTTGTCCATCATAGATTCAGTGCCTCTCCAGTGTGCTAGTAGTATAACATCCTTCTTGAAGGCTTTGGGAAGAGACCCTTCAGTTTTAATTTATTACATTTTGGAAAGTCCAAGGTGATAATAGGAGTGATGTAAGGATATTCCAAGCAAAGAACAATCACTATTCCCAGAATTCTTTATTAATGATTTACTTTAACATCACTTACTAAGGCTTTGGGAAGAGACACTTCAGTTGTAATTTATTACATTTTGGAAAGTCCAAGGTGATAATAGGAGTGATGTAAGGATATTCCAAGCAAAGAACAATCACTATTCCCAGAATTCTTTATTAATTATTTACTTGAATAGCTATGCATTACCTGGATGAGAAAAAAATAGACTAGAAGAATGGATATTTCTCCTTTTAATTCACTGCAGAGCCATAGAACAAGTAATAATTCTGCTCACATTTCAGGGAAAGACTTCCCTCATCAATTGAACCTTTCTAGAAATGCCCTCATAGATATCCTCAGAGATTTGTCTCTATGTTTATTCTGAGTCTCATCAAATTAACAAGATAGAGCATCATAACCTTTTTTTAGTGTCTGATATGTACCAGGCATTAAGTGATTGTTGTCCCTGTAATAGTTAATATCGATGGTCAACATCTCAGGATCTAAAATTAGCAAGCAGAGAAGCATACCAGTGAGGGATTATATAAATTGAGGGATTATAGAAATATATAATTGAGATGGGAGCATCCATCCATCAACAGACATTCCATAGGCTGCTGTCTAGGACTATATGAAAAGGAGAAGGAAGCTGAGTACCAGCACTCACCACTTTGTGCTGCCTGATTGCACATACAACCTTGAACTGTGAGCTGAAACAATTAATTTCTTCTATAAGTTGTTTGGGGGGGGGCATTTTGTCCCACCATCACATAAAATAACTAATATAATCCCACTTAATTTTCTTCATGTCGCCATAAGGGAGAGATATTACTATTCCTGTCTTACAAGACAGAAAGAATTGAAAGAGATAAAATGACTTCTCATGAACCTTATGAATGACACAGTTAATGACTGGGACACTGAGTAAGTGGCAGATAGGGGTCTAAGTCCAGGTCTAACCACACAGTAGCACTGTCCTGTGGAACTTTTCTGTGATGATTGGCATGTTCTGTCCATGCTGTCAAATATCACAGTCATTCCTACAAATGTCTGATGAGTCCTTAAAATGTGACTAGTGGCACTGAATTTTTCATGCTATTCCATCTTGGTTAATTTGAAATTAAGATATAACAGCTACATGTATTTTCTGTCTATTGTATTAGAAAACACATTTTTAGAATCTGTCTTTTTAAACTACACTTTTTTAGAAGTAGGATGGGTAATTTGCTGCACATAGAGCTACTAATAAATGATTTATATATGCAATTTCTTCTGTAGTGTTTTGTTATATTGGATGTTAAACAATGGAAAGACCATTTTGGTTTTCAGAAAAAGAGAATGAAGTTGTGAAGATATATGGTCCACTAGTCAGTTTTCCATCACTGTACTTGAACTGTGGAATGATTCCTTTTTGCTCATGGTTTTAGAGGTTTCAGTCTCTGGTCATTTGGTTTTGTTGTTTGGTGCCTGTTCCACATAGTCAAAAAAATCTGCTTGCATCATAGATCCTGTAAGTAAAGGGATTGTCACAACAACATCCACTTCAAGTGAATTTCCCCAATGTGCTAGCTTCCTTCTTCTATTTATCATTATTCCACCAATAGGTCCATTGGTGTCTGCAGTGAGAACAACCATTACTGTATGAAAGACAAGATAAAATACCAAAAGGAGTATATCACAAAGAATGTTTTAAAAGACATAGATAATTTACAGATTAAAATATTAAATTAAAATATGATGAAAAAAATCTATTTTATATATTTTAAATTAAAATATAAGGAAAGCTACAAGAGTGTTTTGAATTTTAAAAAGCCTGTGTTCCTCTTAATATTACTTATAAGCTATATGACCTATGAAGTAAAATTCATAGATCATACAGCTTTTAAGCAATATTAAGAAGAACTCATCATGCAAGTCTCCCATTCCTATAAATGGGAATGATGACTAGAAAATAAAATAGATAATGTATGTAACTAGGGCATAAAGTATAGAATTTATGATAGTTTCTTGATGGGTGGTTGTCTTCTTTCCATTAATGTGTATATATTAGGTTGGGTATAAGCAAATAATGAATCGCCCCACCATGTAAATATAGCTACTAAGATAAATCCTAAAGGAAGGCTAGTATTTTAAAGTTTGAAAATCAAGAAAAGTAGAAGCAATGGAGTCTCACTGGACATATTAACCATATTTAAGAGCAGATCCCATGCCCAGCAGTAGTAGGCCAGCACAAATTTGGCCTTTTGAACTCAATTGTATTTTTGTAGACTTTTTGTCTCATATTGTTTTATCTGGACATTTTTTTTCTCTTACTGGTCTTTTCCTTGTATGCATGGTTTCTGATTTTGTGTTTTTGTGGTGTGTGTCTGTCTATCTGTGCCCTCTCCCCTTCCCCATATTTTGTGTTTGTGTGAGTGTGTGTGTGTGTGCGCATGTGTGTGTGCACACACATTTCTTTTTTAAAAAAATTATTCTAGTTTCTCTTTTTTTTGCTTTCTTTTTTCCTATTTTCTAAAGAGAGAGAAAGAAAAAAAGTATGCAGTTGTTGGGGGGAAGGTGGGGAGTATCTGGAAGGAGTTGGGGGTGGAGAAATTATGACCAGAATATATTATATGCAAATTATTTCAATAAAACTATTTAAAAACATAAAAAGAAGTAGGCAAAGGAACAGTATTGCTGAAGATAGGGTGGTACAAAAATACTGGACAGATTTATCAATGCTAGGTAGTCTGAAAGGGACTTCATACCACCATGTTGAGCAACATTCAAGAATTTGTCAGGAAAGCAGGTTACAATTCAGATTTACTGAATCCAAATCCCTGGCAAACATACAATCTCCAGGGAATCCATGAACATGTTAAGAAATTAGTGCTGGGGTAAAGTTCAAGCTGAGCATAATATAAGAAAAAGACCTAATTTGGATGGGACATTTTTATGAAGATTCTAGTGCCTTGAATGAATAGTTTGGGGCTTCATTAAAGTTGCTAAGGGACCATCATTTATGAAAATTGGCTAGTTACCTGTGTTGCACTTTTGGGAAAAAGTGAGTTTAGTGTAAATTTTGATCTGGAAGTTATGTCCATTACAATTCAATGAAGACTTTTATTTATATAAAAAGTATATGTGCATGTGTGTCTATCTGTGTGTGGGTTTGTGTATCTGGATGCAGTTCTCTTGGGGCTGTAGTTTCAGGTGGTTCTGAGCCATTCCACATGACTGCTGTGAATCAAAATCAGGTCCTCAGTTTGCTCTTAATCAATGTGCTGTCTCTTAAGCTCTTCACGGAAGACCTTTCCAGGCGACTTTTGCCCTTTTCTTTTCCATCTCTTCCCCATTATCTTCACTCACCAATTAATTATTAGCATCTGCTCTGTTTTCAGCTAAAACACATACCCAGTGTATTGGTCTCACTACAATTGAAAGATAGGGGTCATTTATTTGCCATCAGTTAAGCCATAGATCTGAGAAATGTTCAGTTCTTTTGACTGCTACCCCTTTGATTGAAGAGTGATATTGAAATCCAACCATTTTCAATGCTGTGGATAATCCTTTAGAATTACTAGGTAGAAATATATGGTGGCAAAAGCTATGAACTGGGGGAGCCAAAGGTTTTCTGGTCTATAGGGGAGAATGAGTGTGTACAAAGATCCCATAGATGAAGAATAGTACACAATGTCCAGATGATTTCTTCATGGCCTAACCATTATTGACTTTCCAAAAGTTTCAAATTAAAAATTAACTTACACAGACTGAACAGATTATGTTTAGGAATATATATGTATATGCAATAACAATTTTAAAAATAGGTCATGAATTTGAAGGAGAGCAAGGAAAAATATATATGAAGTTTTGAAGGGAGAAATGTTGTGATTCTAGTATAACCTAAAAAAAGTCCCACTAGTTTGTAGCTAGATGTGGTAAGATACAACTGTCAAATATAATGTCAGCACTTGGGAGACAGAAGCAGGAGGATCAAGAATTTGTTCAAGGACAGGCTGTGTAATGGAACCTCCATCTCAACCAATCACATGCTAACGATGGGACCCCTAAGTAGAGCACTACTACTCTACACAAAGCCTGAGATGAGAAAGAAAGAAAAAAATACCACATAATTTTGAGGACTCACTCCTAGCTATCATCGTGTCTTACATTTGACTTTAAACTGAAGTCATTTGGAAACTATTACACATTCACCAGGATGTTCCTATTGTCAAAAAGCTGTTCTTTTTCAACACTAATTTGTCTGTGAATTTTGCTGCCTTCAGTTACTAGATTTTTCAGACCATCAATTATTTTCATTTAAAGTGAACTTGTCCAGAGGTGATATTTAAGGTCATACAGTCTGTGAGCCACAACTTTAAACAAAAAGTTGCATCCATGTGTCACATTTTAACTCTGTATCTTGGAACTCCCATTGAAAGTGTTAGAATGCATTGTGAAGGGTGTTCATAACTTGATCTGATAGTAGAATACTGTAGAAAAATTTTGTATTGCACAGAATCAACTTGATAGCCTCAAAGTTTTCTTCTGAATACAATATTTTCCAGTTCATCATGTCTAGTAGAAAGTGGTATGTACTGCTTCCATAAAAGATTTGAAGATAAATTCCATAGTTTCAGTGAGATAGTTACAATATGGTCATTGATAATGTTTTTGTTTATGTCATCTTTGAAATTGACCAAGAAGTCTTGGCATTAAAGTGATAGCTTTCTTTGTAATATTCAAATAATGTTGATGGGGCCTTTTTACTTAAAACACCATTTCCCCGAGCCTGGTGGCACATTCCTTAGGCGGATCTCTATGAATTCAAGGCCAGCCTGGTCTACAGAGTGAGTCCAGGACAGCCAGGGCTACACAGAGAAACCCTGTCTCGAAAAAACAACAACAAAAAAAACACCATTTGACATAAGTCACATATACAATATAGATAGCACAGAAAAAAAACTATAAGGACCTGTTAATTTACTGATTTATTGTTTTATTTGATACTGTCTTTAGGGAAAAACAAAGCAATACAATAAAAATAGCTAGGAATCACTAGTGCCATAGGATTTTACTAGCTCTATAGCCCTTGCTCTCAAGCTACAAAACTTTGAAGACTATATTTGGTCCTATATAATATAAAATGTGGATTTTTATTCAGTGAATTGGCTTACTGTGTGAGATGTCACTCTCTTTGACTTGAGGTCTTTTCCTGTAAAAAATAAGACATGAGGTGCTACACTAAATTTTCATGTATCTGGATCTTATAAGAAGTCAGTTCACACAAAACTCTTGAAATCTGTCTCATTCAGTGTCAAAAGATCTGTACATTAGTATGAAGCATAAAATATATGAATCTCTGAAGTTTTATCTGGAACCAAATAGAACAAATACAATTTTGACCAAATGCTTATGACCTCCAACTCATAAGATTTTTATTTGCTGGACTACTTCAAATGTTACAAAATTGGAAAAACAGCAATTTAAAATTTGGGTGAGGAAAGTAGGCTGTGGGTTTGGATTGGGTCAAGATCAGATAAATTTCCACACCTTACACTTCCTCAATATGAGAAATTAAAATTTTAAATCAATATTATTTTAGTTGTGGCCAATATTTATTGAGCATACCACCATGTCCATTCAACCCCAGCACAAAAGCCATGCTCTTGACATCTCACCTGCTTAGTCCAGGAGGGAACAGAAGGTGTACTGACCTAGCCAGAAGCAAGAACTGGGAAAGCAGTGCCATAGACCAAACAATTCAAAAAAATATATTATACATACATACATACATACATACATACATACATACATACATACACACACATTTTGTTTATTGAGCATTAACCGTGGGATAGATGTGATACAAAATGTTTCACATATATGTATGGTTTTATATTTTTATCAGTCCTGGGAGTTAGGTGTTCTTACTAGCTTCCATTTATAGATCATGGCTCAGAAGTTCTGTCAGCTTCTCTGTCATCTACTTCATAAACAGGCAAATTGATTAATATATTTTTAAAATTATTAAAGGCAAGACAAAATATAAAAGACTCATGATTAACAGTCATTAATCAGAATGTCCTAATCTCTGAGAATTTCTTTTAATCAGTATTTTACCTATCTTGTAGCATATTACTCAAATGATGGAGTTGCATTTAAAATCTTATTATTTTAAGTAATGTTCCTCCAATCAGCATTAGAACTTTTCAGTTGTTCCATTACTTCTTGATTATTATCTGCCAAGGCTTTAATCATGTGGTTTAATATAATGAGCTATCTGCCTCCACTTGTTGAAGGTAAATTAATTCATTCAATATTCAATATGTATTAGAGTGCTAGGCATAAAGGGGTACAATTGCAGGGTGCAGAGTCTCCTTCAGAAGAACTTACAAGTTTATAAGGAAAATGTTATTTTAATTAGTTTATAATAGAATAGTTGCCACAAATATCTTTTTTAAAATCTCTGCAACAACTTCATGCCATGTTATCACTCTTATTCTGCACATTGTGAGACTAGGGCTGAGAGAGATAATATGGTTTGCCAATCCTACCTAACTAGTAAAGAAAGCCAAGGGTTTGAATTCTCAGCCTGTCATGATCTTTCTCCTATACAAGCATCCTGTTTTTCTTGGAACTTGATCTGATCAGAACTATAATGCAGAAGGAATTACTAAGAAAAATTTTGGAATCATAGTCACTTCGGAGTGGTTGCAGACCCACACTACTTCATCCTCCTTGTTTGTTTTTCTGTTTGTGTTTAGTTCTAGTCATAATACGTAACTAATATGACATAGATAGTATGTAGTGAACAGTTGACTTAAGGCATAGAAGCAAGTTTGATTATTTCACATAGTTACCTAACATGTTGTAAACGAAGAATATTGGACAAGTCCTGAAAGACACTTAATGGAGTTGTTCCTAGTGGAGTCTAGTTGCTAGGGGAAAAAATTCTACCTTTTATATGGTCTGAAAACATTAGCAAAAGAATATTTATTAGAAACAATAATGTGAAAACATTTTGCTCAGCATTCATCTGAGATTTGGCTCACCTTGAGCTGACTAGCTTCCAACCTTTTTATTGATGTTTTATAATTCTGTCTCAATAATTGTACAGTGGTGGGTCATAGAAAAATTTAGAAGTTAAAAAATGAACCATATTAGCCCAACCTGATTCTTTGGGCATTAGCAAAGTTTTTCTTCCCATGTATCATGAACTTTTAGTTTAAACACTTGAAATTCCATGCACTGCTGCTGGAGCTAGAACTTCTGTGCAACCCCACCTTTAGATGTGTCTGACCTGTGTTTTGTGGGCCACTAACCATAAATGTAGTGCAACACAGAACTGTAAATTTACTTTAAATGTTCACAATTGTTTTTTCGATCTTGTCTATGCCCCAGTTTTACAGACACTGGCGTCCCATTTCAGTTTCAAAGGTTTTGATGCACCTCTAAGAGTTAGAGAGCAGAAGTGCCTTTTGACATTCTATGTGGTGCAGCAATGACTAGTTAGGTATCCAGGCTTCCAATGGCATTTGAACATGACTAGATGAATGTCACGAAACCCCGCCCATAAGCCCCCATTATTCTGGTAACTAAATAACTCCCACAATGTCCCTGTATTTTTTTATCTTTTCTGATTTGCTATGAGCTTAGTTTTTGTTTTAGCAGCTTCTGTGTTATCACTGCAGATGACTGGTATCAGAAGATGCTTGTGTCTGCATCAGTTTAAGAAACCTCATAACAAAACAATAGAAAAGTTGTTATAGGATAATTCAAAAATTCAAAGCTGACCCTTTTCAAAGAAAAGTAGACCCCCACTACAGAAAAATAAAAGTCCCATCTTTTGTTTTTGTTGTTTCAGATGAAGTCTTACTATGTGTCCAGCTTGGCATCAAACTTCTATAGTTATATGATCCACTTACCTCAGTATCTAAGAAGCTGGGTCTATAGGCACAAACCACTACATCTAGATAGTCCTGTTATTTTAGTGGAAGAAGTGCAAAACAAAACTTGAAGAATTCTAACAAATGACAAAGTTACTGTCTTATATTTTAATCCTGAGCTTGTCAAGAAATCTGCAAAAATTACAGAGGGCAACTCTGTACCTATTTACACCAAGACTCTCATAAGATTTAAAAGTTTTTTTCCCCCCTAGTGGCTCATATAGTGAAGTCTGGGGATGATCCAAGTCCTTAATGGAGTCTGGACTTTGGCTTTCTTTTTCTTCTTTAGGATTGAACCAGCTTCCCTTTGACCCTGCCAACAACGAACCCCTGCAGTTTGGTAGTGCCACTGGCCCTCTGGTTGCAGATGGCCTCATTGAGAATGAAGGGGAATCAAGCAAGAAAAGAAAGAGAACAAATACTCCTTCAGGTAAGCTAGGTGGCCATGCACTGTCTTAAACCAGTGCACTGAGTCACTTTTCCCCATAACCTAATAGCTTATGGGCACTATACTGGGCCTTGTAGGAATTGCAGAAACAAGTCAGACTCCCTTGTTCCTTTCATCTGATGGATGAGTCACATATATGAATTACTGATGTTATCATGAGTGCTGTGGTGAATTGTGCAAGAGAGAAAAGCAGAAATGAGGACCATTTTGATTCCCCTTTAGAGATTAAGGAATGCTTCATAGCACAAGTGACATCTTTTAGCAGATCCTAGAAGAATAAGTAGATTTGAAGCAGGAAGAGGTAAATAAAGAATTTTGATCTTTATAGAAAAGGAATTGTGTGAGTAACTATTTCACTACCCACTTGTCTTTTAATCAACATGGGACAGGAAACTAACTTTAACTCTAAATGAGATAATGGCATACATTTCAATCTCTGCAAGTCCAGCACCTCTCCAATCTCTATTATGTCTATGTGTCTACTGTTATTTTGAGATAGTTTTTCATTGTGTGACCCAACCTGGCCTTAAAATGATTATCTTCCTGCCTCTGTGACTGAGTGATATGATCAGAGAGGTTGAATCACTATACCAGGCCTCACATGTCTATTTATGCCCTTAGCATTCCTTAGAATGCCTGAGAAACAGATTCTCCAAACATCCCTTAAAACAGCACAACATATTGTTAGCATTTCCTGCCATCTTTTCCTCATTCCTCTTTTCTCATTAGTATGTTGCCGTCTGAAATTTCTCTACACGCAATGAGAAAACAACAGGAACAACAAATGTTAACTGATCATTTGATATCTCAGGTTTCATCATGCTGTTGCTTAGTTATTCAGTTAAAAGTAGGTAAGACAACAACCCGAGATTTTGTGGTGGGCCTACTATACAAATTCATAGGTCTCTCTTTTTTTTTTTTTACTATTACTTTTTTTCAGCTTGTGAAATCGAATATGTTTATAAACACAGTATCATTTCCTGTCTCTTAGGTCATAGTCAAGATATTTGATAAATATATGTTTGGAAAATAAAAGCAAAGCATAAATATTTCCTGTATGGGACTGTTAATAAAGGACACAGTTCTTTTTGTAGAGCCCAGGAGCTGGCTTGAGTTTGACTCTGGAGACCTCCTCCCAATTCTTTTTCTCTCCCTTCCTTCTACCCACCCTTCCTCCCTCCCTTTCTGACTGTCTCTCTCCATCTTAATTTCTCTCAGCTTAGAGTGAGTTCGTTAGACCCTCTGAGTATCCCTATGCTTCATTCGAAGCAGAAATGATACTAAAGCCTACTTCAAGGGATTGTTAGGAAAGGTAGTTGAAATGATGTAGGTTGTATTTAATGTCGTATCTACACACAATAACCACTTAAATAAAATGCTATTCTTTTCTTATTATATGATATGATACTTTTTTAAGCATGGATATATTTCACTTTTCAAGGTTATCTATTATAGACACAAAGTACACCTCTCTTTGTATATTTGTGCTTGTGAACTTATCTGTCTTTTAAAAACATGTTCACCATAGTTTAAATTTGCTTGATCATTTAGGGGCATCATTAGTTAATTCCTACACTTAAATATCCTATTAAAGTTTTCAAAGTTTACTAGAAAGTTTACTACTTTTATCTCTCTACTAACTTATTCTGGGTTATGTTGGCATTCTAGTTATTACAGCTACAGTTTATACAAGACAAGACCTGTTTCTTTTCTGCAGTCTGCAGCCACATACTCCTTTCAGCATTGCCTTAGAAATTTTTTCCTTCTAATTAGTTAATGAACTTTGAAAATAACAAACAAAAAGAAATCCTTTAAACAGTCTTATCCAGTTTTCTAAGTCCATTTGCCATATGTGTATATCAAAATAGGGCAAAATCAGCTGTCAGTAGAACCTGCCATGGAAAGTGTACTCATGACTTAGGGTATCAACTTTAAAACATCGCTCTTGGCTGCTCTCAGGCTTTTTGATTACTAGTTCATTTCTGCACTGTAATCAGAAGTAATGGGCTAGTTTCAGGCAATACCTTTCTAACTGTGGTTAACTTATGGTGGGAGGTATGTAGTAATCTGAATTGTGAACCAGCTCTAAAAAATTGGCATTTTATTTCTAATAAGCATATTCAATGAAAGCCAAGTTAACTGTTGTGATAAAGGATTTTAACAGTAGATTACACTAATCTATAATTAGCAGAATCAATTTGCATTCAAGTAATGAATATTCTGAAGTTCCTTAAAAACATTGTGTTCTTTAATATAGGTAGAATAAGCTCCTGGAAGGCTAAATTAACTTCTTTGACATCCTGTTTAAACTATTTACTTAGTGAGCCCTTTCTTTGTTATGTGGCACAAAAGTAACACGAACCTGGTTAAATGACCACAAATTCCAAATTAGTGTAGTCTAAATTAATGAGGTTTTTTTCCTATAGAAGGAATCTGTTATAATTGTTCAGCTGGCAATGCTGTGATATTGCAAATGGGTAGATTGCTTCATAATATTATTTCTTCTGTAGTGCTAGACCAAAGGAAGAGGGAGGATGGTTTGTGAATAGGGACTTCTCTCTTATTTTGCCATCATTCAGTACAACATGACAAAGAGGGAAGCTGAGCTTTGATGTTCTCATAGTTGCTACCAGGAGTTTCACTTCTGAGTCACTGCATGTGCATCCATTCTGGCTCTTTCTCCTGCTGTATAAATGAAGTGAATCTACAAAGAAACATCAGCTCCAGTTCCTCACTCCATATCTATCCTTGCGTTCTCATTCCTATTATATGCCCCTCTTCAGCAATCTGCTTGTCTCCTTTTGTACTAAAGCTAATTTCTTGGTTACTGATGATTTCTACTGTCGTTTTATTCTCCCAGTGGTTCCTATGGCTTCTTCACTCAAAAGGTATATGCTAGAAGCTTGGTACCAAACATGGCACTGTTTAGGTGATGAAACGTTAAGATACAGGCCCTAGTGAAAGGTATTTAATTCATGAGAGCTCAAGCCCTGGCAAATGGATCAATGCTGGTTTCTTTGAGTGGGTTTGGTCTTGCGGGAGTATATTGATTTCCACAAGAGTACATTTTAATAGATGGGCATGCCTGGTCTCTTCTGTTCTCTTGCTTTCTTGTTTGCACATGTGCCCCCTTCTTCATGTGGTTGGTTCATTTTCTACCTTTCTGAAATGTAATGAATGATATAATCAGATGGAAGCACAGTACTGTTTAGAGTTTTGAACCACCAGAATTATAAAGCAAATAAACGTTTTGACAAAGTACCCAACCTTGAATGTTTTGATATTGTGACACAAAGTGAGTGGAGACAATTTCAGCATTGTAATTTGTACTGATAGCTTCCACACTTTAGCCAGGGAACCGTTTTTTATTGTGTTTGTTTACATAATTTTATTTTTTTAAATGTTTATTACTTCAAGTTACATCTCCATCACAGTGCCCTATTTCCACCCCTCCCAGTCCCACCCTCCCACCCTCTACCCCCTCTCCCTTCTATCCTGCTCCTCCAGAGTGGGGTGTCCCTACATAAAAGTCCCCCACACCAGTTCAGCAGTCATATGAGGGCTAAGAGCTTCCTCATATACTGGGAGCCTACATGGCAGCACCACTAGGGCAAAGTGTCTCTTTAACAGGTAACAAAGTCTATGTTCATGTTCCTTTTGGTGTGTTGGTTATAGAATAGTTATCCTGTACTTTATGGCTAATATCTGATTATAAGTGAATAGATACCATGTGCATTTTTCTGAGTCTGGGTTAGCTCACTCAGGATGAGCTTTTCTAATGCTATCCATTTGGCTGAAAATTGCATTATTTCATTGTTTCTGATTAGCCAGGGCACCTTTGTTATCCAAATTAACCTATGTGAAGGCAACAGTGGTATATGTCTTCCCCTTGGACCAGCCATCCCAGCCTGGCCTTCCCCTTGATGATGCAGCCAGGTACCCTTATTTTTCCATACAATGCAGGAAGACTTCTCCACCAAGATAGTGACAGTATAGACCCTTGCTTGAAGGGCAGGAAGTCTCTTAGGGTAGGAAGGCTTTATTGCCAAGCATGTGCAGACAGCCACTACTTTTCTCCTGCTTTGTCTCTGGCCTCCTCTTGTAGGCAAGTTTAAACAGCTGGGGATCTGAAAGTTTTAGGCCTCAGTCAATTAGTTAATCACAGGAGGTACTTATAGCCACTTATAGAGGAAAAGCCTTTACAGCTCTGACTGGGTGGGTCTGGAGGGAATAGTATTCAATACACCAAGTGAGGTCCCTTTGGGGCTGGATATACTGTCTAATGCCAAAGTTCTCTGGACTTTTCTCAAACAGAGGATTCAGAACCAGTTTGGTTTCTTGGTTCATGGTCACAGAAGCTGGGGCCAACTTCTTCCTTTTGATCCCCATTACTTTTGTTTGACTGAGAGGAGAGTCCACAGGCAAATTAATTTCTTTATTTAATTTGATACAATCAAATACCTTTCTTGAATTGTCTCTCCTTTTACATCCCTTAGCTTCCGTTTGCTAAGAAATCCACACATTCTTTGTACCTTTTGTCCTTCCTCCATCTTGAGTGAGGTGTTGTACAAATTTATATAACAGAAATAAAGGTTAACTATACTTACTCAAGGCTGCACACATAGCAAGTGGCTTATTGAGGACGTAAACTCCAAAGCCTATTTATAGCTACTATGTAGTAGTTAGTATGTCTGTCAATAATAGGAACTCAGACTCCTTACTGAAGCATATATTAAACACCAGCAGCAGACTAGCGAAAGGTGTATCTAAAAGTAAATAGTACAGAATAAGATCAGCAGAACTTGAATTTCATCATCTCAGGGGATCTCTTCAGATTCTGATGCTGTATTTCTTTCTTTACAGTTCTCTATCCTGTTACTGCCCAAAACGAATCTTCTATTTCAGCCAAGCTAATGAGCTATACTTCTTCAAAGGCACTACCTTACCATTCAATCATTTGCAGAACCTCTCTTGTCCCCAAAGGTCAAATACAATTCCTTGTGAGAGCACACCCCTCAAGTAGCCACAGAGATTTTGTAAAAAGAATATCTATGCCTAATGGACTCCTTGTCTCATTATCAGGCAAAGTGCCCAAGAGAAACTTACGGGTGGAGTTTTTTATATCTTTTTTAAATGTTTATTTGTTACTTCAGGTTACATCTCCATCACAGTGCCCTCTTCCCCCCCCCAGTCCCACCCTCTATCCCCTCTCCCTTCTATCCTACTCCTCCAGAGTGAAGTGTCCCTACATATCAGTCCTGTCCCCCCCGCCCAGTTCAGCAGTCATATGAGGGCCAAGAGACTCCTCATACACAAGGCAGCACCACTAGGGTAACTACTTGGCTTCTATTTCAGCCAAGCTAATGAGCTATACAACCAATGCGCCAAAGGGAACAGGAACATAGATTTTGTTACCTGTCATTGGTTGGAGTTTTGATGTTCTGCCACCAGTGTCAGTGAAGTAGATTAGTCATTGTGATTCAATATTTTTTTGCCACATTTGACCATAAAACCTTAAGGATCTTTTGTATCTTTTATGTTAAGGTGAGTTCAAAATTCTTCAGACTGTGCTTACTCTAACATTATGGGTTTCTACCTGTAGAAATATTTCCTTGGTTTTCAGTACGTAAATTACTAAGATAACAGTGAAGTAAATGTCTTTGGAATGCCACTCTGTGTCAAATGAGTTTGTTAAGCCATGGAAAATTATAATTGCAAGTTCCTTTCTATAAGATAACACTGTTGCCAGATTTGAGAATCGTGTGGATTTTCAGAAGGGCAGATACCAAACACTAAAGTAAAGGAATCCATGAGTCAATATGGCAGAGTGAATAATGACTAAAATAGAATTGACTATAACACTGTCCACTAGTACTGTATCAACATTTACTAGGGCCTGGATCTTAACGTTTCATCACCTAAACAGTGGGAAATTAAAAATAATTAAGATATCCTAGTGACTGTCTATTCATTGATATACTTCTATTTCCATTGTCTTTTATCAACACGCTTTTATTGAAAGCCATCCTTGCATTTAAATATCTGATGTTGAGCTAGGGAGGGGTATTGATTAGTGGCAGTGTATCTGCCTAACATGTGTAAGGTCTCAGGATTGGTTTCCAGTATTCCAATAAACAAACAAACAAACAAAATTTGATACTTAAATGGTATTGCCAAAGTTACTGTGAATAATGAATCACTCAGTATGAAAAGAGAGATCTCCACCCATTTTCCATGTGCAATAATGATTGGATCCCAAGAGTCTGTTCTTTCCAGAAAACAATTTATTAGTGATCTACATCACTGTGGTGATTCTCTTAATATATTTGCATATTCATTAGTTTATACTGATGAGGTACTAATAACCAGAGAGGAAAACCAGCTTTGACCAGCATATACTAGCATCACTGGGAATATTTAATTTAGATAAGGACCCTAAGAATGTATCTAATCCTGATCATAGATATCCCAGCTGTTCTAGTTTTCTGTAATAAATACTGTAACCAAAAGCAACTTGGGGGTAGGAAAGGGTTTGTTTGGCTTGCACCACCATGTCATAGATCATTATTAAGGGAAGTCAGGGCAGGAACCCAAGCAGGAGCCTGAAGGTTGGAACTGAAGCAGAAACCAGGGAGGAATACTCATTACTGCCTTGCTCTCAGGCTCACATTCAGCTACCATTCTCATATTGCCCAAGGCCTCTTGCCTAGGGCTGGTACTGCACATGGTGGAATGGACCTTCCTATACCCTCCCAGATATGCCCACAGGCCAATCTGATGGAGGCAGTTCTTCAGATGACGGTCCCTCTTCCCACTATGTCAAGTTGACAACCAAGATTAGGCATCACACTAACTATCAAGAATATCTGTTACAATTGCTGACAATCAAACAAGAGTTAACAATGTAAGGACAGTGAAGATTTCCACCAAGGCTAAGTCTATAAAAATACAAGGAAGTGAGCCTGCAGAGCAGCAAGAGAGAGGTTTGGAATGAGTTATCAAGGAAGTTGTCCAAGCTCACCTGTAAAGGGAAATACAAAATTAGATGAGAACAGTCATCTTTGCCTGGGAGTGTTTTCATTTCCTTTCTTATCTAGAAAAAGGGCAACAAACCAGGGGACTTTTCTGTGACACTTAAAGCCCTTTGATTTACCTCAGACACACAGGGTTGAGACTTTTATTTCACATGTACTTTGAAGTCCACAAATTAAAGCATTGATTGTTTCTAAAGAGAAATCATGCCACCATCTTTTTGTCTTGGTGTGTGGTATTTCTAGCATGTCAGCTGAATTATTATATTGCTAGCAGCAAGAAGCACCTATTGTTTCTTCCAGTGGAATTAAAATAAGAAAAAGAATAGACTAATCGCCCAAATTAGTTTCTTTAGTTCTTTGGACATTTTTATCTGATTATAATTTCAAAAAATAAAACCATTATCTTGATAACTGAAGGGATCAAAAAGTAACTAGACTACTTTCTTTCTAAAGTCTGATAGAATCTGAATGTGAAAATTTTTGTCTTCAAGGATTATCTTGAGGAGGGGAGAATGAGGATGGCACAGAAAAGGCATGGTAGAAAAATGAAAATACTGCTCTTAAATTTTCTTTGTCATTAAGATAGATTTAGAATTATTTTGTGAGTTTATTGAACCAAAGCCTTTAGATGTTAGTAGCTTAGCAGTCAGGGGATGTAAAGTCAACCTCATATATTGGAGATAAAAAGGCTAGTGGTAGAAACTAACATAATATTTTAGAGTTGAAAAGAACTTTGTCTGACTACAAACATTTTTACAAGTAAAGAAATTGAGATCAGGAGAAGGGACTTATCTGAGATCACATGGTTAATTCTGAGAACTGCATATAATTATGACCAAACTTATGTAAACATTTCAATTTGGGTAACACCGTTTGATTAACTTATTGTTACTAGAACAAGTAAAGTGTCGACTTCCCCTCTGCTAATACAATAGCTTTATATGATTTGTAGCAAACTAACCTAGTGGCATGTGAAACCCTGTATCTCTTATGCTGCTACCCAGGGGAAAGCTCTTTGATCTTCAGATAGTGAAAGACTGTGATTGAAAAACACTTGTGAGAGAATTACTTCTGGCAAGATGTACATGTGCAGTTTAGCAAATTTAGGAAGAAATTCGTCATGATATCTGCTTACTTTTGTGCCTCCACTGCTAACCCATCCTAAGTCCACTTCATCCATGTAAAAACATTTATACATATGATTTATCTGTGATGTGAACTTTGTTGTATAATGTTGTTGGGGGTTATCTGTCTCTTGTTTTGTTATTTGTTTTGAGAATTTTGTACATAGGTATTTTATCATTTACATCTATTCCCTACAAACTCTTTTATGCCTCCCAAATTCATAATCCTGTCTTTGCTTATCATTACATATATTATATTATATTATATTATATTATATTATATTATTATATGAATATGTATATATAAACACAGCCTTCTGAGTCTGTTTGCTGGTATTCACATGTATATATGTTTATGGCTATCTGCTTGGGAGTGGATAGCATTATGATTGGGTTCATCCCTGAAGAAGACTGATTCACCCATTTAAACACAAATTGCCTATAGCTCTTCATCTAAGCATAGGGCCTTATGAGAGTCTTGCTGTCCACCTTGGCATGTCATTGTGCTGGTCTCAGTTAAGCAACCATTTTTTTGAGATTTCATAGGTGTAGCTTAGCAGTTACTAGCTCACAGTAGAAGTTTGGTCCCTTTTCTCTTGCAATCTTTCTGGTCTCTCTTTTGCAGTGTTCCCTGAGCCTTGAGTATAGAAGGTGTGTTATAGGTGTATCAATTGGGGATGGAAATTCCCAATCAGTTGTTCTCTGCATTCTGACCAGTTGTAGCTTTTTATAATGGTCTCTGTTGTATTGAAAAAAAAAACCTTCCTTGATGATGCTGAGTTCTACACTTATCGGTGGGTATAAAGATAAGTATTCAGGATGTAGTTAGAGGCCCACTTAGTATGAGGGAATTCATGTATAGTACTGTAAACATTCTCAACTACCTGTAGCTGATGAAGACATAGACCCTAGTAGAACACCCTCCACTCCGACTTTCAAGTTTCTTGATGTCTAGGCAGACGTGTGTGTGTGTGTGTGTGTGTGTGTGTGTGTGTGTGTGTGTGTGTGTGTATTTTTAACAGCTTTAATTTTGTGAACTTTGATTTTAGAGTAAGAACATTCTTACCTTTTGGAAGGTTCCATTCCTGTTAGGTCAGTAAATTTAAGGTCCTTTTCCTTGTCTTTTGGGCCTGTAAGAACTTCTTTGCATTGATAAATGTAAGAAGCATAGTTAGACATTAAGTGAATATTAGTTTTGGTACTGAATTTGTCACTAACTAGTCTGTTGACTTTGAATAAATTACAGAAGCCATTTCTAAGTGTCACTTTTCCAGTGTATTTAATATGAAATGCATTTTTAAAGCTGTTAAATACTACATTAGTGGTTACTACACTGACATTAGAGTTTGAGAGCCTGAATGCACCATATTGCTTTCTCTGTTTTTTTAAAATAAATTAAATTAAGGAAAACAAACAAACAAACTTCGTGATAAACAAAACACACCCTTGGTCTCATTAGATGTAAAACCATTCTGAGGATTTGCAGCTGGGGACCTATAGACACCTCTAGCTCTAAATGCAACCTTCAGTAGATATCAATGTCAGTGCCATTGAGAGTAGTTGCATGTATTACACTTAAATAGAAAAGAGAAATTTAGTGCAAGGAGGACCTATAAGCATATATCTATATTTCACCATGGTAGGTTGAAACCCTGTAGAAGTTTTTATGGCATTTTCTTTACTCCCTCACTAACAACTTGGGAGTTTCCTCCTCCCCATGAAAGAATAACAAATGAGATAAGAACCCCCACATCCCTAAACACGGACATTAATTTTAAGATAAACATGACTTGCTTTTCTAAAACCTATCCTTAGAAGTGTTTTATATAATGGTTAACTGACAGTGACAGTCCACTGTGTTGGAACAAAGAAATCGTATTTTTCTAGTATTACCTTTCAATGGGTTTCTTCCCCCAACTTATGTCAAGAGAGATTCTAGGTAAAACCAGCATCATATTAGTTCCACACAGTGAAGAGATTTCATTTTTATTTTATTTTATTTTTTAATAAATAAATTTACTTATTTTTTTGCTTCAGTTTACATCTCCATCATATTGTCTGTCCTCTTTTCCCCCTTCCCAGCCCCGCCCTCCCACCTTTTACCTCCGAACCCTTCCATCACACTCCTCTGGAGTGGAGTGTCCCTACATAACAGTCCCTCCCACAAGTTCAGAAGTCATATGAGGGCCAAGAGCCTCCTCATACACTGGGTGCCTACAAGGCAGTACCACCAGTGAAAAGGGTCTCATTGCAAGGGAGAGAAAACTAAAAAACAAACAAACAAAAACAGTCTATGTCCGTGTTCCCTTTGGTATGTTGGTTGTAGGATAGATATCCTGTACTATATAGCTAAAATCCTATTATAAGTGAATAGATGCCATGTGCATCCTTTTGAGTCTGGGTTAGCTCACTCAGGATGAGCTTCTCTAGTTCCATCCATTTGGCTGCAAATTGCATAATTTCATTGTTTCTGATAGCTGAGTAATATTCCATTGTGTAGATGTACCACAGTTTTTTAACCCATTCTTCAGTTGAGGGACATCTGGGTTGTTTCCAGTTTCTAGCTATTACAAATAAGGCTGCTATGAACATAGATGATGAAATTTCCTTATTCCATGAGGAGTCATTTGGGTGTATACCCAGAAGTGGTATGGCTGGGTCCTGAGGCAAAGCTATTCCAAGTTTTGTAAGATATCGCTATATTGACCTCCATAGTGGTTGCACAAGCCTGCGCTCCCACCAGCAATGGAGGAGGGTTACCCTTTCTCCACACCCTTGACAGCATGTTCTGTCATTTGAGTTTTGATCTTAGCCATTCTGACAGGTGTGAGATGGAATCTCAGAGTAATCTTGAGTTGCATTTCTGTGATGATTAAGGATGTTGAGCATTTCTTCAAGTCTCTCAGCCATTAGTGATTGATTCCTCCTTTGTGAATTCTATTGCATAGCTCTGTTCCCCATTTTTTGATTGGTTTATTTGGTTTCTTGGCATTTAATTTTTTTGAGTTCTTTGTAAATTATGGATATTAGCCTTCTGTCAGGTGTGGGGTTGGTAAAGATATTTTCCCAATCTGTAGATGCCGTTTTGTTCAAATGACAGTGTCTTTCGTCTTATAGAAGCTTTTTAGTTTCATGAGGTCCCTTTTATTTGTTTTTGGTCTTAGACCCTGAGCTGTTGCTGTTTTGTTCAGGAAGTTGTCACTGTGCCAATGAGTTTGAGGGTTTTTCCCATTTTTTTCTTCTGGTAGATTTAGTGTGACCGGCCTATGTTAAGGTCTTTCATCCACCTGGACTTAAGTTTTGTACAAGGTGATAATTATGGGTCTAATTTCATTCTTTTACAAGTGGACATCCAGTTGGACCAGCACCATTTGTTGAAGATGCTGTCCTTTTTCCATTGTGCGGTTTTGGCTTCTTTGTCAAAAATTAGGTGGCCATAAGTGTGTGGGTCTATTTCTGGGTCTTCAATTCGATTCCATTGATCTACTGGTCTGTTTGTATACTAATACCATGCTGTTTTTACTACTATTGCTCTGTAGTACAGCTTGAAATCTGGGATGGTGATACCTCCGGATGTTTTTTTATTGTACGGGATTGATTTAGATTTCCTGGGCTTTTTGTTGTTCCATATGAAATTGAGACTAGCTCTTTCCAAGTCTATAAAGAATTGTGTTGGTATTTTGATAGGAATTGCATTGAATCTATATATTGCTTCTGGTAGGATAGCCATTTTTATTATGTTGATCCTACCTATCCATGAGCATGGGAGATCTTTCCATCTTCTAAGGCCTCTTCAATTTCTTTCCTCAAGGGTTTGAAGTTCTTGTTGTACAGGTCCTTTACTTGCTTGGTTAGAGTTACCCCCAGGTATTTTATATTGTTTGTGGCTATTGTGAAGGGTGTTGTTTCCCTTATTTCTTTCTCAGCCCATTTGTTTGTTGTGTAAAGAAAGGCTTCTGATTTCTTTGAATTAATTTTGTATCCAGCCACCTTGCTGAAGTAGTCTATCAGCTGTAAGAGTTCTCTGGTGGAATTTTTGGGGTTGCTTATGTATATTATCATATCATCTGCAAATAGGGATAATTTGACTTCTTCATTTCCAATTTGTATCCCTTTTATCTCTTTTAGTTGTCTTATTGCTCTAGCAAGAACTTCAGGTACTATATTGAAGAGATATGGTGAAAGTGGGCATCCTTGTCTTGTCTCTGAGTTTAGAGGAAATGCTTCAAGTTTCTCTCTATTTAATTTGATGTTGGCCACTGGCTTGCTGCATATGGCCTTTATTATTTCTAGGTACATCCCTTGTATGCCCGTTCTCTCCAGAACTTTTAGCATGAAGGGGTGTTGGATTTTGTCAAATGCTTTTTCTGCATCTAGTGTGATTATCATGTGGTTTTTTTCTTTCATCTTGTTCATATGGTGAATTACATTGATAGACTTTCGTATGTTGAACCATCCCTGCATTCCTGGGATAAAGCCTATTTAATCATGGTATATGATACTTTTGATGTGTTCTTGAATTCAGTTTGCTATTATTTTATTAAGTATTTTTGCATCTATGTTCATGAGGGAGATTGGTCTGAAGTTCTCTTTCTTTGTGGTGTCTTTGTGTGGTTTAGGAATCAGGGTGACTGTGGCCTCATAGAGTTTGGCAGTGTTCTTTCTGATTCTATTTGTTGAAAGAATTTGAAGAGTATTTGTTTTAGCTCCTCTTTGAAGGTCCGATAGAATTCCATGCTAAAACCATCTGGTCCTGGACTTTTTTCTTGTTGGGAGATTTTTAATGACTCTTTGTTTCCTTAGGGGTTATAGGGCTGTTTAATCTATTAAACTGATCTTGATTTAGCTTCGGTAGGTGGAAATTATCAAGAAAATTGTACGTTCTGCTTAAGTTTTCAAAGTTGGTGGAGTATAGATTTTTAAAATAGGATCCAGATATTCTCTGGATTTCCTCAATGTCTGTTGTTATTTCTCCCTTTTCATTTCTGATTTTGTTGATTTGTGTTTTCTCCCTATGTCTTTTAGTTAATTTGGCTAAGGGTCTGTCTATTTTGTTGATTTTCTCGAAGAACCAACTCTTGGTTTCATTGATTCTTTGTATAGTTCTTTTTGTTTCTACGTTGTTGATTTCAGCCCTAAGTTTGATGATCTCCTGCCTTCTGCTCCTCTTGGGAGTGTTTGCTCTTCTTTTTCCAATTCACCCAGTTTAGCTGTTAATTCACAAATATGAGCTGTCACAATTTTCTTTTTGAAGGCACTTAGTGCTATGAACTTTCCTCGTAACACAGGTTTCATTGTGTCCCATAGGTTTGGGTATGTTTTGCCTTTATTTTCGTTGGAGTTTAAGAAGTCTTTGATTTCCTTCTTTATTGCTTCCCTGACCCAGTACTCATGCAGTAAAGAGGTGTTCAATTTCCATGTGTGTGTAGGCTTTCTGTTGATTCATTTGCTGTTGAAGTCCAGCTTTATTCCATGGTGGTCTGTTAAGATACAGAGGGGTTATTTCATTTTTCTTGTATCTGTTTGGGCTATCTTTGTGTCCAACTATATCATTGATTTTGGAGAAGATTCCGTGACTTGCTGAGAATAAGGTGTATTATTTTGTGTTTGGGTGAAACGTTCTGTAGATATCTGTTAGGTCCATTTGGTTCAAGAGCTCTGTTAGGCTCATTATTTCTCTGTTTGGTTTCTGTCTTGATGTTCTGTCCATTGTTGTAAGTGGGGTGTTGAAGTCTCGCACTACTAATGTGTGGGGATCGATGTGCGATTTAAGTTTTAGGAGGGTTTGTTTTACAAATGTAGGTGCCTTTGTATTTGGGGCATAGATGTTCAATATTGAGATGTCCTCTTGATGAATATTTCCTTTAAGGAGTATGTAATGCCCTTCTCTGTCTTTTTTTATTAACTTCAGTTGGAAGTCTATTTAGTTTGATATTAGGATGGCTACTCCATCTTGCTTCCTGGGCTCATTTGCTTGGTAAACCTTTTCCCAGCACTTTACAATGAGATAGTGTCTATCTTTGTTAGTGAGATGTGTTTCTTTTATGCAGCAAAATGATAGGTTTTGTTTACGGATCCAATCTGTAAGTCTGTGTCTTTTTATTGGTGAGTTCAGTCCATTGATGTTGATGGATCATAGTGACCAGGGGTTGTTATTTCCCATTATTTTGGTATAGGTGGTTGTCCTGTGCTTCTTTTGGTTTAGTTGCTGTGGAGTTTTCTATTTCCTGTGTTTTCTTGGGTGTAGTTATCTTCTCTGGGTTGGAATTTTCCTTCTAGCATCTTCTGTAGGGCTGGGTTTGTGGGTAGATATGTTTTAAATTTGATTTTGTCATGGAATATCTTGTTTTCTCCATCTATGTGGATAGGGAGTTTTGCTGGGTGTAGTAATCTGGCTGGGCACTTATGTTCTCTCAGGGCTTGCAGGACATCTTTCCAGACCCTTCTAGCTTTTAAAGTGTCTGAGGAGATGTCAGGGGTAATTCTGATGGGTCTCCCATTATATGTGACTTGACCTTTTTCTCTTACAGCTTTTAATATTCTTTCTTTGTTCTGTACATTTGAAGTTTCAATTATTATGCGGTGAGAGGAGTTTCTTTTCTGATCTAATCTGTTTCGTGTTTTGTAAGCCTCTTTTATTTTGATTGGCATCACTTTCTTTAGGTTTGGGAAGTTTTCTTCTATGATTTTGTTGAAGATATTCCTGGACCTTGGAGTCTGGAGTCTTGTTTTTCCTCTATGCCTATAATTCTTAGGTTCCGTCTTTTCATTGTGTCATTGATTTCTTGGATGTTGTGGGTGAGAGATTTTTTTTAGCTTTCTCATTTTCTTTGGATGTTGTACTGATTTCTTCCATTGAATCCTCCATGCCTGAGATCCTGTCTTCCATCTCTTGTATCCTATTTTTGTTACTCATATCTTTAATTCCTGTTCTCTTCCCTTGATTCTCCATTTCCACTCTTAACTCTGACTGTGTTTTCTTTATTGTTTCCTTTTCAATTTTCATGTCTTGAATGGTAGTGTTCGTTTTGTACATTTCCTTCTCCAATTTGCTTGTCTTTGCCTGGAAATCTTTCATTGCCCTGTCTTTTTCCTGTTCAAGTTGAGCCACCTTGGCTTGGAGCTCTCTAATGGTATTATCCATTGCTTTTGCTTGTGAAATTGTGGCTTCTTTGAATTACTTCATAGATTTAAATTCTTCTTGAAAGGACTCTATCACTTTCCATAATGTAGAAGTGTCATCATTTACATGTGTTTCAGCTGTGGTGAGGTGGTCAGGACTTGATGAACTAGCATAGTTGTGTGTTGTTGGAGTCATGTCTCCCTGACTTCTGTTGTTTTTGTTATTTCTTGGACCTTTGGCCATTTGGATGTTTTTAGCTGTCTGCTCCTATTGTCTTCTGGGCTTGGATCCAAAGGAGGCACTTTGGTGTTTGGTGTAGCAGTCGAATTGCTTGACGATCTGTTGCTTTCCACTGGCTGTATGGGTCCTTGTGTGGAGGTTCTTAGTGTGTGTGTGTCCAAGAGATCACCCCTACCTGTTTCATCCCAGTTGGGAACTCAGGTGAGGGGTTGTGCTGGTGATGTGTTCCTGTAGATTCCTGGAATCCAATTGGTCTTCCTATAGATGACAATACTGCTTGGCAGGCCTCAGGGTGTTGGGTGGGGTTGTAGCTCCCCTGGAGCTTACATGTTGGACTGTGTTTGTTGTCCTCCCCTGCTGCTTACAGGGGGATCTCAGGGTCAATGTGCATCTAATAGCCAGAAGCACTGTAAGTTGGTGCAGCCTATTCCCAGGCAATGAGGAATGGCCCGGGATTGTTTCACTGATCCCAGGACAGTGGTCTCTGTGTTGCACATTGAGTGATCAGCCTGCAGTGGCTGTGGTCCTGTGAGTCCAGGCACAGATTCTGTGGGCTTTGGCAGTGCCAAGGCCTGTTGGAGTCTTGAGAGAACCTGACTCCACCCCTGTAAGGTGAGTCACTCAGCAGTGCCTTCCCCGTCGAAACGTCACTGATCCAGGGGGTGGAGCTATATATACTTAAGCTCTGGTTCCCGCTGGAAGGGCCCATACTAGCAAAAAAGTCTGATAACAATAATAAAGACCTCACAGTTTGCCCAGGGTTGGACCCTGTGGTGGACAAATCCACCTTCCAACCCTACCACCTTATCTGCCACTCTCACAGCACCGCCTATGTGTGCATGGAGCTGGCTTTGGATACTGGCAAATGGGGCCACTGTCATCCAATTTCCAGTACCCGCCAGTGCAGCATAACCTGCAGCTGGAAGGGTATCCCACAGCTCAATCCAGCTGCAGGATTTTTTTCCCAATGACTGTAAATCCAATAGGGAGGCCTGTCCAGCACTGTCTGGGGGCACACAGATATCTCTGGGCTTTCCAAAATGCAGCTGTGGACCTGCTGGCAGCTGGGCTGATGTGTTGTGGAACCCTCAGCTGCTGCACGCCCCGCCGTGCCGCGCGCTGCTAAGAATGTGTGGCAGTCCCACGGTCCGAAACCATTTGCTAAATAGCCAGAATGCCTGCATGGTATCTGGGGGGCCCAGTAGACTGGTGAGTAACCCTGTGAGGGATCCAAATCTGCCCGCTGGGTATTAGAGTGGATCTTACCCAGTGTCTCTTCTGGTGTGGGTCCCTGATTCCAGGATTCAGTGGCTTCCATGCATGTCCGAGAGAGTGGGGGAGAGTCCTGCCCAGGGACTTTTAATGGTCCCTGGGTAGCTGGATGAAACCCAGGTGGGTCCAGCCACTCAGAATTTTTTGCACAACGTCTTATATCTCTGTGGCTTTATGGCTGTTTTCCCCAAGATCAAAATGCGTCCAAGCGTGCCACCACCATCTTGAATCCCCCGAGATTTCGTTTTTATGAATTTTAAATACAGAACATTTCTGATGCCTTTTCAACATGATCATTTATATGAAGTTGCAAATTTTAAAAGTCTTAACTATCTCTTCTAACATATAACAATGAAAATACTTTTTAGGGAGCTGATGAGATGGCTCATTAGGTAAAGTCAGTTGCTTCCTAGCCTGATGACCTGTGATTGACACCCAGGATCTGTCACCACTTTAGAGGCAGTGGGATATTTGGGAAGGGAGCCAATAAATCAGGTGGACTAAAGGCAACTTTATTCCGAGCCTCAGACAATTTATACTCTGTGGGTGAATTTCACATGAGTAAAGTTCTCTTGAGTTCAAGCTGTATATATACAGTCACAAGGACAAGCTACACGTGGCAAAAACATATTTCTCATAGAGGCATAATAAAGGATAATCCAAACACTTAATTGAATAACATCACCAAGCAATAATGAGTAACCTGAAGTAGACTCACTCCTATCTGCTACACCTGGGAAGAGCATGAAAATACATTCCACGATCAATTTAGTGTTTTGAAGAAATGAGGTCACAAGACTCTTGTTTTTTCACAAGCACTCAATATTCTCCTCACATGACTCCATCTCTGGACCATGTTCCAACAAGGACCCACATAGTGGAATAGAAAGCTAGTTCCTGCTAGTGTTTTCTCTATGTCCCCTACTGCACCATGGCATATTGCCAGCACATGGAACATCTGAGTAAGTAGGTATACCTAGACTAGAGTAGTTCAGAAATGTAAGAAATATACAAAAGGAAACTAAATTTAGTTTCCTCAGGAAACTAAAATGCTTCTGTAGATTAAAAAACATCTTTATTTGAGAGGAGGCCTACAGAATGTGTAAAAAAATTCTTTCCTAGGTATACATCTGACATAGGATTAATGTATAGAATATACAAAGAGAACAAAAAGTTAAACACCAAGAAAACAAACAACCCAATTAATAAATGGAGTGTGGAACTAAACAGAATTTTCTCAAAGAAATACAGATGGCTGAGAAGTGTTGTTTTTAAGTATCCAACAGAATTAGCCACTGGGAAAATGAAAATTAAAACCACTCTGCCATTGTAAAATTTCATCCTACCCCAGTCAGAATGGCTAAAATTGAGGAAAAAAATGACATGTCATCATGGATATATAGATGTAGGGAAGTAAGAATAGTTACTGCTAGTGGGAGTGCAAACTGATGAAGGAACTGTGAAAATCAGTGTGGAGGTTCCTCAAAAAGCTGAAAATAGGTTTACAACAACATCCAGCTATAGAGCTCTTGAGCCTATACCCAAAGGACTGTATATTTTACTATGAGGCCCATCCATGTTCATTCCTATTCTATTCACAATAGACAGAAAATGGAATCAACCTAGATGTCCATCAGCTAATGACTGAATAATGAATGTATGGTGTGTTTACACAATGAAATATTATTCAGATAGTAAGAAAAATGTAATTATTAACTTTGAAAGTAAATCGATGGAGCTGAAAATAGTTACTCAGAGGGACTGGCAAGATGGCTCAACAGTATTTAAGAGCAGTATTTACTGCTCTTGAATAGGACCCATACTCAGTTCACACTACTTACATGGCATCTAACAACAGCCTGTAATTCCAGTTTCAGGGGTTGCAATGCGTGCCCTCTTGTAGCTTCTGTGATCACTAGGCATGGAAGTAATGTGTAGATATACATGCAAACAAAATACTCATACACATAAAATGAAAATAGACGAATATTTTAAAGTGATCATTCTGAGTAAAGTAACCCAGATCCAGAAAGTCAGCTACTACATGTTATTTCTCAAATGTCTGTGCTAGCTTTGAGTCTTTAGATAAGTGCATTTTTAATTGGAGTAGCCATAGAAGTCAGAAAACTAGTAAGGGTCCTAGGGGGGATTTCAAGAGAAGGGTAAGAAATACAAATGGCATAATGGGAGAAAGGAGAAAATCAAAACAAAAGCCGCTGAATGGGATGGGGAGCAGTGTAGAAGAGCAAGGAGTATGAGGGATAGCTAAAACTAGAGACCTTTAGAAAAGTCATATGGAACCCCACTACTATAGAAGCTTCCTTAACAATTACTTACACGTATACGTATTTTTAAAAAGGAGTTGTAGTGGTTACCCAATAAGAGGGAAATGGTGCCTCTTCCCACCATAGGCTATCAAATAGAAAGCCCATTGGCAGGTATGGGTTAGTTCTTTCTGAAGTGTTGGTTACTGGAGTCCCATCCCCTTACCCTGACATTAGTTGTTGCCATTGTTCTTTGTTACATGCTAGAACCATGGTTCTCAACCTGTGGGTCTTCATGCCCATATGGGTCACATATAATATCAGACATTTACATTTCCTTTCATAACAGTAGCAAAATTACAGTTACAAAATAGCAATGAAATAATTTTATGGTTTGTGGTTAGGGATCACCACAAAAAGAGGAACTGTATTAAAAGATTGCAGCATTAGAAAGGTTGAGAACTACTGCACTAGAACTTGGTGTTAAGACCGCACTGCTGAAGTCACCACACACATGACACATAGGATATGGAGAATCAAGCTGGTACTGACCTGGAAGTTTCATCCCTACTGGACAGCCTTCATAGTACTGGAAGATGCTGTTTACACTCATGGAAAGAGAAGTAATTATGCATCTTATCCAACATTGAATAAACATTGGCCTTGCAAGATATACCCATTGTTGCTAGAGTGTCACAGTGTTATGGTAGTTACAAACTACTTTCTAATGGGATTTACAGCCTAGTCCACAAGATGGACTTCATTCCTGACAGTCATTAATTGGGCCAAAACCCCATGACTTTGTCATAGACCTTAGAGAGACCCAAACACTACTCTTCTACTAAACAGACACAGCTGTAACCGAAGTTTTTAATTATTATTTAACACTTATTTATTTATTACTAAATTCACTTATAACAGACACCAACAATTTCTTAACTATTAATCCTATAAATTCCTACAACCCCTTTAACCTATCCACTAAACCTATTGATAATTATAACAACTACTTTCATAACCTTTTAGAATGATACAGTCTCTGGGGCAGGTCCTCAGTCGTCTGCAACACAGTCTTTGTTGTAGATTCTTTAACACACTTAGCAGTCCTTTTTCTGGATCTCTCAGATGCAGGTTTGTCAGGGTCGTTGGTTATTGCAGTCTCACCTTAAATAAGGCTTCATGCTTTCTTCTCTGTGGGAGACCCCAGCCGTCTGCAGGCCAACTTACTTCTTTCTGGGAGACCCCAGCTGTCTGTCTGTCAACTTACTTCTTTTGCATCAGAGTCCTTAAAGCCAGGCACAGTTTCCCCTAGGCCACTGATTGGACAGATCAAACCCCTCTAGGCAAAAGCTGAGCCACAGGGTCCAGTCCTTGGCCTTTTGGTGTCTTGCTCAGGCTTTCTTTGCTCACTGGCTTCTTTCTGGTTCAGGGAAAGAGCTGGCCATCAATGGCCAGCCCTTTTTTCAGCAGGACTCTTGGAGCTCTCTAGCTAGCATCAGGGGCCTCTTCTCTGGGCTCCACGCACTGTCCTGAAATAGGAGGAACTCTGTTTCAGCTTAATTTGGGCTCCGCCCACTTAGCAGCTGAAAACAATGTCAGGCCAGATACTTTGTTTCTTCAATTCTGTTGAGTCTTTCCTGTTTTCCTGACTTCAAACTTGTTTTTCAGTCTATTGAGTCTTTCCTGTTTTTGCTGACTTCATGCTGATAATGCTCTTCAGGCCCCGAATTAAGAGACAGTATCAGAAACTCCTATATATTTTCTAAATCTAATTTATCTAACCCCTACACACAGCATTAAGCTGTCCCTTATATTCTTCATGCACATAGATTACTGCATATCTCAACCTTTATAGAGAATCATCTTTTTGCATAGATGGTGATTAATACAGAGACATGCAATTGGTCAATATTCAGAGAATAAGAGACTATGAAGTGCTCAGCCCTAAACAGCATGTTTTTATCACATCCCTTCCCCCATGGCTCAGGTATCTTTAGGGAAGAGGTGACTGAAATACTACTATAAAAACAAGAGTTAGTAGATGTCTGCAAGCAAAATAATATTTGCCGGACATGACAGTGCTCTTACATATATGAACTCACAGCATCTTTGACTACATGTGCAAGAGCTGCACAAAATAAAGCCAGCCAGAATATCACCATGTAGTAGAGAGGGAATCATCAAGTCCTACCCCTACATGAATGGCTTTTGGCAGTTGGGATAAGGAGAGTCCATATTCTTTTATTTAGGGATGTGGGTACTGAGAGGCTAGCCAGCACCAGTAGATTATCCTACACATGCAGGTAACACTAACCAGTCTCTATGGTTTTGGTTTCTGTTGTTGTTTTGCTGTTTTATTTTAAAGGACATGAGGCTATAGAGATTGCTCAGTGATCACCAGTGAATACTGCTCTCATAGAGGTCCAGAGTGTAGTTCCTAGCACCCACATCAGTTGGCTGACAACCACCTGTAACTCCCACTTCAGGACATTCTGTGTGTGTGTCCTTCCAGAGCAAACACACAAGTGTACACATATCCCCCACTCAGGCACACACATATATGTAACACATAGCTCAAAATAATAAATATTTGTATAAAGCACATAAAGTTGATTAGGAAATGTGATATAATAAAAATTAATCTTAAAGAAAAAAACATATGGAATTAAGAGGGAAAGTCATGGGGGGATAGAGTAGGAATTAAGAGGGGGAGGGAATAGGGGTTGGATTTGACCAAAACATCATATGTATGCATGAAAATATCAAGCAATAAATAAAAGAAGAGCAATAGCAATGTGGACTGTTCTATGACTGAATTTGTCGAGAATGTTCTGTTAGAAAATAAGTTGACAGAAAACCAAAAAATGGAACATAAAGTAGTTATGTAAATATTGACCTTTCTGTGTATCTGAATACAGAACAAAGAGACCACTTTATTTGAAATTTTTTTCTCTGCTCTGTTTCTTGGATATCCACTTATTTTCCGAAATCCCTGAAGATGAAATTCCCTATGGCTATGGGCAAGAGGACATTCTTGATTATGTTCAATGTTGAATTTCTTTAACAGTGTAAACTGTTTAGTGTAATATTTATAGCCCGTAGTACTCCTCATTGAGCCATTTGTTGTATAACAAAATTAATTTTAAAATATTCTTTGCAATTCATATTGTATTTTAAGCAAAAAAAGATCTCCTGTGCACGTTGTATTATGAAATGCTGTGAGGGTTGATGAAAGTTACACACACATCCAGTAGGAACATGCAGAAACAAGTGTACGAATTTGCAGGGTGGGGGCAATGCTCAGCAAGTAATCTCCCCTCGCTATAGTCACATTTTCTGCATACTGGCATTAATACTAACAGTAACAGCAGCAGCAGTAACAGTAGCTTTTATTAAATATTGATTTTACGCCAACTTCTCCGACCAAGTGCCTAACACATATAAACTCAAGGATTCTTTACAACAAATCTGTAAGACACAGATTCATTCCTTTGTTTTGGGGTATTTTTAAAAATTGAAGCTTGGACACATGAAACATTCTCAGGCTCCAAGTGGCAAGTTATAGAATAGGCCTTTATAGAGGGAGGCAGAGTAGTAGTTGTTATCCGCACATTTTCATGGTCCTGGCTCTGACCTCAGACAAGTTACTACAGCCCTGTGAGCCTCAGTTTCCTTACTGTGAAATGCAGGTAAGGAAATACTAAATATGATAATAATAATATATAATACATAATAATACTAAATATGAAACTGTTTTAGAATTCATTCAGAAATTAAAGAAAGAATGCTTAGTACATTAAATTTTTGTTCCATTAATATTTGTTTAGTCTTCTTAAGAGTGAGTCATTTTGGCAGGCATTAAGCTATTACCATAAGCTGTGAATAAGATAGACATTGACCCTTGCCTTATGACACAGCCTAATGAGAAAGACAGCCATTAAACAAATAATTATTTTCACTCATACTAAGTGCTCTGAAAGAAGGACTACTAGAATAAATACACAGTAAATAAGAGTAAATATTTATTGTGCGGGTATTATATGCTGGGATCTCTGCCAGGTAAAGCCTGAGCGCAAGTACATACTCATAATGAAGAGGGGAGGCAATTTCATGAGCTGGTAGATTGGTTCAAGGTGAGCTTAAAGAAGCCTTTCATCTGGTCTGTCAAGGAGACTTTGAGAGAAGGAAGGAAAATCTATGAAGATGTTTGTTTCAAATCATTGAAACAAGTTGTAAATGTGCTTTCTTTCTGCAAGATTAAATCCCAAAGGTTGTGTAAGTCCTGAGATATAAGGGACATCCCCAGCATGAGAGTAGTACATGAGAGAGATATTAGGAGGCCTGTGTGACTAGCTGTAGGCACCAGGTTTCTTTCTCTAGTGGATGCTAGGAGTTGAGTTTGCATCAGAATTTGGCATAAAGGCTGTGAAAATGACAAGTCACAGCTCTCCACTGTTTTCAGATTTTTATTTAAATGTCATTTTATACAAATATAGTGGTTCTTCTGGCAAGCTGCTTTCTAATCTTGCTGGTTTTATTCTCCTCCGTAATTACCCTGATGTATGATGAACAGCCTAAGAAACACTGACAAATGCATCTGAAATTATCTCAGCAGGGTAACCACAAGATGTCAGCTTCTCCTGATTTTGTACCAGGTCTCTGTTAAACTGCTCTTCCCACATTAGGTATGTGACTGGAGGACTCCCGATCATTCAGGCTGGTGCTTGCCATCAATTAAGACTGTTGTCCTTTTCTGTGGGGTGCCACTCTCTGTGGCACAGCCTATAGAGAAAGAAATGTCTTTACTTTCTGTTCTCCTGTCAAATGGTCCATTGGTTGATTGGGAAGCTGTGTGTTGCCGCTCCAATCGATTAGAAGTGTTTTCTGCCTTGATTGGTGTGAGTCAAGTAGCAGTAGCTAAAGATTTGGATTCTTTTCTTTCTCCCTAGGCCCCTAGCTGGTAAAGTTAAGTGTAGTTTAGGACTTCAAGTCTTTTTACCATGACTCTGTGAAGGTCTTGTTATAGTGGACCCTTTAGGTTGTGCATCCTTGGACTCAACCAATCATGGATCAAAAATATTGGTAAAAAGTATGTTGGACTGGGACTATAGTCCAGTGTTAGAATGTTTGCCATTTTATTAGGAAATAGAACATATTTTAGTGTCAATGGGGATCCTAGAACTAATCCCCCTGCTGATACCAATAGAAGATAATATTGCCATTTTACACTTAATGGAATGAGAAGGTGGGGACTCATGGAAGAACAGGCAAACAATAAACTCTTCAAACCCAGATTTTTAAATGGCAGTTCCCATGTGCATTGCACTGTTCCCTGTTGCTTTCCCAGGAATGTGATGATGTAAACCTAAGGTGCATCTTCAGAAAATTTCTTAAACTAGTTTTGAAATAAATTGCAAGGAGAAAAACTGGTTTTGGAGTGACAAAACTTGAAGTGACCAAAGCAAGTAATATGTGTACCTCAGTAAATGTATGAGGGCAGAGATGGAGGAAATGGGGATCGTTAAAAGAAATCTAGTAGATTGGTAGGGCTTGAAAAGTCAGAAAGCATAGAAATGAATAGTATTTAAATTCGGTGATCTATCTTTAAGCAGAGTAAAATTATCCCACTTTTATACATAAGTCAGTTATGACATAGCTTGGATAACGTTTCCAGGTTAAAAAGAAGCTGACACACACACATATACCACAACCACACCCTTCTACATATGTGTATGTAGAATATTTAATGAAAAATAAATAGGTCATGAATTTGAAAGAGATTAAGGAGGCATATATGGTGGGAGTTGGAGGGAGGAAAGGAAGGGGAATATGATTTAATTATGCTATAACCTCAAAAACTAAGAGAAATAATAAAAAAAGAAAATACAAGTAAAGATTTTTCTTTGTAGTACAACCTTCTTTCTATTAAAGCTTGGTGTATCACAAATCTAACTTTTTAACTTTAAAATATTTAGTGCGAATATAGTATGCAATATGCAAATACATCAGTTATACGTATGAACCAGTAAATTTTCACAACCAGCTTATTTACATAAACAATGCCCAATACAAAGTACAGATTATCCGTGTCCTCCAGAAGTCTACCGCATCCTTTCTAGTCTCTTCCCCACAACTTCTACCCTTAATTTATCTCCCTGTTTTTAATGACTATATTACCATGTTAAGGGTGGGTACATTAACTGCTGGGATGCTCAGTGAGAGTGATCATTTGGACTCGTGTGCAAATATGAGCCTAGAACCCAAGATGTAAGATTACAGAGTTCAGTGGCCAAGGGTTTAGTGCATTTGATGACTAAAATCCCCCCAATCACTTATGCAAAGCCTTCACCACATCATACTCTGAATGCTCAGATTTTATACTCCCTACCTTCTTAGCAGCCAAGAGCATCTTGAATCCTATGAGTTTAGCCAGTTGAGAAATGGTAGGTGCACTTTTGCTTTCTTAGTGTATCTCTGATGAATAGTGAATTTAATCGTATTTTTAAATGTTTGCCAGCCTTTTCTATTTCTTTTAGAATGCATTTGTGATCTTCTTTGCCATTTACTATAGTTATTTGTTTTGTTTTTAATTTATAGACTTGTAAGAGTTTTTGTCTCATGTCACAGCAATTAATTCCTTTTCTGGTAATTGTGTTTCCAAAGTTTTCTCATATCGTCATTGTTTTTGATGTATGTTATCATATAAGCTTAATCTTCCACTGAGACAGGACATTAAGCCTCACAGAATGACAAGTTTTTTCCTAGCTGTATTTTGGTTATAGACCCTGTGGGGAAGGTGTGTGTGTGTATGCACACACACACACACACACACACACACACACACACACACACACACAAAGGTATAGAATATTTTTTGGTAGATTCTGTTTTGTAGTATACCTAAGTATGATAGACCACAAACATCTTCCAGATTTTTGAGAGGAGCCTCAATGTCACATACTATATCCCATTTCCCCAGAAGTATGAATACTTAGATCAAATTATGTTTTCTCTGCTGTTGAGTCATCTGGCCCTTGGTATTTGGCATAGAAACTCTTGTTTTGTTTACCAGACTGGCTCCAAGTGCTCTTTGAGAGAAAAATAGGATAGCAGGACACACCTGCCATTAAACTTTGGAATTTGGTATGTGTTAACGGGAATGTGAATAATCATTCTTACATCATATACCGAGCTGCTTTTGTGCTATGAAACTCAGATAGCTTAGGCAATTTGGAATGTTTAGTTTCCCCTTGAATGTGTCTGGTTACACGGAATGAGGTCAGGAAAAGTTCTGTGAGGTACCTATAAAGAGAAGTGAACTTCTTTTGGAAATGAAGAAGCTCTCCTAAATTCTCATCCATATTTTAAAGTTTATGTACAATTAGTGTATTACATAGAAAAACATTTAATTATAAAAAATAATAATAACTAATACATAAAACATGTACTAATACAAAAATGTTATACCTGTCCGGGTAATAGTTAGCTAGTTATATAAGCAGTTTAGAGGTATTGATAGACGTAGGGAGTTAGAATCAAATAATATGCTTATATGTGTATTTGCTCACTATTCATTTTACAAGTAATACCTGATAGAAGAATAGGTGACTGTGGCAATTTCTAACAGCAAATGAGAAATAAATAAGATCTGGCTTCTGTATTCAAGGGATTTACTCTTATTAAATAGAAACTATCCTCTTTTGTTGATGAAAAATCCTTCCCTAGAAATTCTAAAGGACCCACATTTGTTACTGTTGAGTTGGAATTAGTGTGGTTACACAGGGATAATAAAAGTAACTTTTCCTGCCTTTAATTAGTACCAGCGTGTTATAACTGTGTCTTTCTCTCTGGAAGTCCATTAGTATGCTATTTGCAGGAAAAGTCAATACGAGCATTCAAGTAAGCCAAAAAAGATGCATGTCTCTTCTCAGAATTTCTTTTGACACCTTTAAGATATGAAAGGGGAAATGATGTTTATTTGAATTGATGGATGTTCTAATGGTAAAAATAAGAACACTGAGATGGGACATTAAGCCTTACAGAATGACAGATTTCTTTTTCCCTAGCTGTATTTGGGTTGTAGACCCTGTGGGGACATTCTAAAAGTCAGACCTTCAAGAATAACTCTATAATTCAGAACTCCATCTGCTATGTACCCTGACTCCAGTCCCCCACCTACATAGTTCTCACAAACATTCTTTGAAAGGATCAGGCTGCTCTTTCTTCCTTCCTAGTGAACCCCAGAGATATTTTTTGCAAGTTAGCACTGGCATGGTAATTCTATCCCCTTCTGTGTGGAGCAGGTGCTCAAGTCTTTCAAATTTCCTTGGCCACTAGTGGTCAGTTTTCTCCCAGGGCAAGACTTTATAGCCCTGAGCACCTCCAGAAGGGCTAAGTATTCCCCGGAGAGTCCCTATATTAAACTGGAGGAAGTGTATCCGGGAGTAATAAAAGGGCCAAAACATATGAAAAGGTGGTGTAAGGGGCAAGGCAGGGTATTAGGAAAGAGAGATCATCTTTCAGTGACTTAGAGCCCACATGGCAAGTCAAGTATATAAATATTTGTCACTGTAGCAGTGATCCAAAAGTTGTGGGGGAGGGGAAGTGGCTGAAGCAGAGACTCTTAATGAAGAAGCTTATTATAAAAATTATTTCCAAAGAGTTCTATGTGTCTAGTGTTAGGAAACTGCCCCCACTCCCCAAGCATTAACTGAGTTATTGTCCAGATATCATGGAATAGCACTGTGGCAGAACTGACTTGATCCCACATCTCTGAAGTCCTTATGTTCTTATTTTTCATTGTTTACTGTAATGAATGAAGGATGAGAAAGGAAGTAAGACAATGAGTGGGCAAAAAAGAAGAGCAATGGCCTGAGATGGAATATCTGCCTCCCCTCTCCTATCCTACTCTTGATATTTCAAATATCTTGAATCCTCATATTCAAATACATGCCAGTTCTGTCTTCTAGCAGTCATTCCTCCTTGGAGCCCTGATATAACACCGGACTCCTTGCCAGAAAGTGTCATGTGCTTTCATTTCATTCTAAATAAAAATCTCCTATATTCCAATACACATTTTCCCTATAACAGCACATAGTGTTTTTTTTATGTATTGTAGACCTTTATATGCACAAGTAAATTCCAACTATGCTGTTTTTGTGAACATCATCACAATATAGTAATAAAGGTAAATGAAAGTGTTCAGAATCTAATAAAGTTCCAAGAGGTAGACTCATGCATGTATAAAGCTCTTATACATGACAGAGGTAGTATATAAAAATAATGGAAATATAAAGGTTATTTAATAAGTAGAGGCACAAAATTGTTTATTTAGTCACAATTTTAGGGAATAGGAAATCCAAAATCAGGGACTTTTTTTTCTGGTGAGAGCCTTCTCACTGACTCAGCACCTAGAAGAATCCACAAGAGGAAACGAGAAGCAGACTGAATTCATCCATTTGTTCAGGAACTTGTTCCTAACAATCCACTCCTAAAATAACATTAATTCATTCATGATTTGGGCACCTCTTACACTTCCCAACTTTAAATGTTGCAATGTCAATTCAACATGACTTCTAGACGGCATTCAAGCAATGTCAAGCACAAAATTCAAAAGATAAATTTGAAAACCTTGAGTAGGAAATGCCTTGAATATCTTCCTAATCTTGGAAAAGAGAATATTTAAGGCACAAGACTAATGTGTATTTTAAAAAGAAAAAAAAAAAAACGTTTAAAGGACATGAAGATGGTTCAGTGAGTAAAGGTGCTTGAAGCCAAGCCTGAGGGTCTAAGTGGAAGTGGTCATACAGTGGAAGGAAAGACTTGAGTCTTGAAGGTTGCCTTCTGTGCGCCAAAGGTGCACCATGGCATGGACGTGCCAACACACACAAACAGTTATTTTGCAATTAAAAAAATGTGTTCATCATATGCGAGTTATACCTTAAACTGTATAAACACCAAGATATAGACTAAGAAAACAAATACGCTAAACAACACTGATGAAGAGATGATACAGAGTATTTGTAAATAAGTTATAACAATTATTAAGAAAGCATAAACAGGGAGCTGGCTGAGCGGTTGTGTGCTTTCTTACTCTTGCAAAGGACTGTAATTCACTTATATTGGATGTCTCACAACTTCTTATAACTCCAGTTGCCGAAGGACCCGTATGGTCCCTGCTGGCACATGCAGTCAGGTACCTATACCCACATATAGACACACACATACATACTTATACATTAAAATAAAATAGTAAAAATAGATTTTTTGAAAAAAGAAAGCACAGACAGTTCCACAAGGAAATGGATACGAAAGGCAGACATTTCACAGAAATGTAGGCATATATTGCTAATTATCTTGTGAAGAGAGATTCAACTTCATTACTAATCAGAAAAATATACTTCAAATTACACTAAAATATTGCTTTATACCAAATTGCTTAAAATAATAAATAAAAAGTAAGAATACCAGGCAGCCTTTCTCAACTGTGATTCATTACAAAAACAGTATTAATGCCCTTAAACAACTACTCTTTACAAATAATTAGCTTCTATATGTATCTAAAATGGTACTAGTTACTTTCTGCCCTTGAGAAATTTGAAGAAATAGTCATTCAGACAACTGAGTTTCGGGTGTCAGAGGAAAAATTTTACCTGAGACAGGCAAGTGTTAAAGCTGTACAATTTTTCTAATGAAATAGGGAGCCCAGAAATGAGCTACCATATATATGTTTGTATGTTTATGTGTATGTATGTATGTATGTATGTATGTATGTATGTATGTACATATGTATGTATGTATGTATGTAGAAATAGATAAAATTGCAAATTGCAGCAAAAACTTTTTTTATTACACCTATCAGAATGTGTATGATTTTTTAAATTTAGTTATTTATTGCTTCAGGTTACATCTCCATCATACTGTCTTCTTTGACCCTTCCCAGTCCCGCTCTCCCATCCTCTACCCCCTAACCCTTCCATCCCACTCCTCTGGAGTCGAGTGTACCTATATCACAGACCCACACCCCAGTTGAGCAGTCAGTCATATGAGGGCCAAGAGCCTCCTCATACACTGGGGGCCTACAAGGCAGCACCACTAGGGCAAAGTGTCTCATTGGCAGGATGAAAAAGTCTATGTTCCTGTTCCCTTTGGTGCATTGGTTGTATTATAGATGTCCTGTACTATATAGCTAAAATCCGACTATAAGTGAATAGATGCCATGTGCATCCTCCTGAGTCTGGGTTAGCTCACTCAGAATGAGCTTTTCTAGTTCCATCCATTTGGCTGCAAATTGCATAATTTCCTTGTTTCTGATTGCTGAGTAGTGTGTAGATGTACCATAGTTTTTTGATCCACTATTCAGTTGAGGGACATATGGGTTTTTTCCAGTTTCTAGCTATTACAAATAAGGCTGCTATGAACATAGATGAGGCAACTTCCTCGGGATTCGGTGAGGATTCATTTGGTTGTATACCCAGAAGTGGTATGGCTGGGTCCTGAGCTATTCAAAGTTTTCTAAGATTTGCCAGACTGACCTCCATAGTGGTTGCACAAGCCTGCACTCCCACCAGCAATGGAGCAGGGTTCCCCTTTCTCCACACACTTGCCAGCATGTGCTGTCATTTGAGCTTTTGATCTTATCCATTCTGACAGGTGTGAGATGGAATCTTAGCATCTTCATGAGTTGTATTTCTCTGATGATTAAGAATGCTGAGCATTTCTTCAGGTGTCTCTCAGCCTTTAGTAATTCCTCCTTTGTGAATTCTCTGTTTAGCTCTTTCTCCCATTTTTTAATTGGATTATTTGGTTTATTGGCATTTAATTTCTTGAGTTATTTGTAAATTTTGCATATGGTAGTCCTTTGTCAGATGTGGGGTTGGCGAAGATTTTTTTCCCAATCTGTAGGCTGCTGTTTTGTTCGAATGACAGTGTCTTTTGCCTTACAGAAGCTTTTCAGTTTCATGAGGTCCCATTTATTGATTGTTGGTCTCAGGTCCTGAGCTGTTGGTATTCTGTTCAGGAAGTTGTCACCTGTGCCAATGATTTGGAGAGTTTTTCCCACTTTCTTTTCTAGTTGATTTAGTGTGACCAGCCTTATGTTAAAGTCTTTGATCCACTTGGACTTAAGTTTTGTACCAGGTGATAAGTATGGGTCTAATTTCATTCTTTTACAAGTGGACATCCAGTTGGACCAGGACCATTTGTTGAAGATGCTATCTTTTTTCCATTGGCTGCAAAACCTTTTTAATAAATTTTGTCATTATCTCTGAAAATTTACCACTGATATACCAAGACCTAAATATTCTACTTCTTTGTATATAGAAAGAAACTTTTCTTTATGTAGACCAGTAGATATGGAACATTATGTTTATAGCTACCAAGTTCATATCACAAGAATCTAGAAACCACCTAAATTCTCATCACCATTAATCTATGTATTATGCAGTGGGATATTGTATAACATTCACACTATAAGCACACATAAAAATATAGATTAATCTTAGTGATATAAAATTTCATGAAATATAAGTCCTAAGAGATTCCATAGAGCATGTTATAGCCTTATAAACTGAAAATTTTTCATACAAGTAGGAGTATAAGGTAAGAGGATTGCCACAAATTTGAGCTTGGGCTATGTAGTGAGCACGAGGACAGCATGGGCTTCAGAATGAGAGAATCTATATGAAAATACACCAAACAAAAACAATAAAAACATATAATTCTCATGGCACATATAGGCTTAATAGAACTATGTAAAAAGAAAGGGGAAGTAAAATGAATGAGGGTTCTGTAGGATGCTTACATTTTCTATGGGAAAGGGTATATAGTATTGGAGAAGAGGAAACCTAATGGTTTCCTGTCAGTTATTGAGTGTCCAAATCTTAGCTTTAATTATGGACTGCTTGATTATGGGTTCTTTATTACCTTATTAAAAACAATTAGCTGAAGAGCGGACCAGTGATGAAGTGTCACAAACCAAGTGTTCTATTTCACGTATTGAAACCATGAAATAAACACATGAAAAACAAGTGATTTTGATAAAAATAAGGCTAAGTAAATGACAATTTCCACTACTAACTTTTCTTTCTCTCTCTTCCTACTTCTTATATTTCCTTCTCTCAGTCATTTTTACCTTCCTGCTGTGTCTCAGAATTAATGATTCTGAGAAATATTAATTTCCCCATGAAAGCCCCAAATGACTGAGAGAACTGGATTTAAAATTTAATACTTTCTGAATGGTTTACCATTAACAAAGTCCATTAAACGTCTTTAATTGTGCTTTTTTTCCCCATCATAAAAGTACCCTGCACACATACTTTTAAACTCTTACCACCACCAAAAGCTTTATCCTCTGCACATCATGACTGTAGTACTCAAAGTCGGGAATAGTATGTTAGTCTAATAGTGGTATATGGTACTGAATTAGTGCACTCTGCTAGATAATGGCATGTTAGATGGAAAAAACTGGAAGAAAAAAACCTTTGCTCTTAACCTCGATCTGTAAGCCTCCCAAATAAGTTCATGTATTAGACTTTACTTTAACACTTTTGTTCATTCCCTACCACAAATATTCCTCTAGCCTCACCATAAGAGAGCTAAAATATACCTATTTGAAAACGTAAATCTTTCAAGTCTGAAAGGGGAGGTGAATTAGAGAGTAGTTATCTTATTTTAGTGTACTATTTTGTTATTGGGTTTCAGTGCCTAGAAAGAAAAAGAAAACTAAATTACTAGGAGAAGATGAAATCAAAGACTGTGTGTGCCATCAAACATGAACATCTTAAAAGTTCACATAAATAGGAAAACTTCTGTTCTCTGGAGTTGTTGATATGGTTTTGCTTATTTTTATAGTTTCTATTTAAATTTAATCTAAATATATACAGTACATCCATGACTTTTTCTTTTAGGTATATGTTTCGGAAGAAAATACCTTTTTAAAATTATGTTTGTTTATTACTTCAAGTTACATCTCTCTATCACAGCCCCTCCGTCCACCCTTTTCAGTGCTACCCTCTCACCTTCTACTCCCTCTCCCACCTATCCTACTCCTCTGGTGGGGAGTGTCCCCACATCTCAGCCCCCTAACTTCATCAGTCATATGAAGGCTAAGAGCTTGGCTTTTGAACCATCAAAAATAAAATATTTTCAGATTTAGAGATATATTATTATTTGAAAAATTTAATATTTTGAAATCTGTGTTATTCACATATGGAATGAAGCAAATGTTACTGAGAAGCCCACACAGGTGCTTATTTTTCATCTGCTCCAATAGGAATGCTGTATAGGGTCTCCGAGAGCCATATTATCACAGCCATGTTTCTACTCCCAGTGGCCAGGATGATGATCTAATGAATCATGGTGACAAAATGCCAAAAGGCATGATATTACAACATGTTTAAAAATGATTCTTATGCCCTGGGCATTAAGCAACACCCACTTAAGTGGATTTAAGACCTGCTTAATAGGAGGGGATTTATACCTGGTACTAACCATAGTGCACTACCTATGCTTGATGTGGCGAAAGAACCTATAGGAGAACTGACAACTGATTTCACTTATTAGTTACACCGAGTACAACTAAAATCCTGGGGAATATAATATATTGAAATGTAGAAGAAACCTGAGAAGTTCAGAGAAACAAGGCTATCTGGTGACCTGAGAATATGAAGATATCCTGATAGCAAGTTCCTTAGGATTTTTTGGCCTCATATATCTTATGTTTCCAGTTGAAAAAATAATATGGTAATCCAGAAAAACTAATGTATGCAGACAAAATTAAGCCCCAATGAAAACATGATCTCTCCACAAGGAAGAAACAGGGCAGGACTGGCAAGTAAAACAGAGATTTATAGAGTTAAACTGTGTATTATAGGGAACCAGTGCAGAAATAGCTGTAGCCATATTTAAAGCAATTCTCATCCATCTTTGAAACCCAGGGTTCTGTTCTTAAGAAGCTCCAATGAGGCAGAGCAAGACTTTACTATGGACCTTCCATAGGGTAGTATAATTGAATGTAAACTACAAAGCTGGAAATTTCACCCTGACTGGTCATTAATACACCACTCATTCTTTCTCGCACTGTGTCAGGAAATATCACCTGAAGAGCCTGATCTTCTATTTTTCTCCACATCTGATAGTTATGAAACTACCCTACCCACTGAGGTAGAGTCAGAGGAGACTTAATAGATACTCATAGCTGTCTTGTTGTCCAAAAGTAACAAGACCACTCCTACACAATGTCAATGTAGACCACTGGGGTGCTGGAACTCATCACTGCCCTTGGGTGGTGAAAATATTACCACACACAGATGGTAGTGTAAGTCAAGTATGTGATCTGAATTATAAGTGAGTAGGTACCATGTGCACCTTTCAGAGTCTTGGTTAGCTCACTCAAGATAAGCTTTTCTAGTTCCAAACATTTGGCTGCAAATTGCATGATTTCCTTGTTTCTGATAGCTGAGTAGTCCATTGTGTAAATGGACCACAATTATTTTTACCCACTCATCAGTTGAGGGACATCTGGGTTGTTTTCATTTTCTAGCTATTACAAATAAAACTGCTATGAACATAGATGAGGAGATGTCCTTGTGCTTTGGTGAGGAATCATTTGGGTGGAGACCCAGACAGAACTTGTATGGCTGGGTCTTGAGGTAGAGCTATTCCAATCTGTTGCCAGATTGATTTCCATAGTGGTTGTACAAGTTTTCACTCCGACCAGAAATGGAGGAGTGTTCCCCTTTCTCCACAACCTTAACAGCATGTGTTGTCATTTGAGTTTTTGATCTTAGCCATTCTGACAGGTGTGAGATGGAATCTCAGAGTCGTCTTGAGTTGCATTTTTCTGATGATTAAGGATGTTGAGCATTTTTTCAAATGTTTCACTGCCATTAGAGATTTCTCCTTTATGAATTCTCGGTTGAGCTCTGTTTGCCATTTTTTCATTGGAGTATTTGGTTTCTTTATGTTTAATTTCTTGAGTTCTTTGTAAATTATGGATATTAGCCCTCTGTCAGAAGTGGGGTTGGTAAAGATCTTTTCCCAATCTGTAGGTGGCCATTTTGTTTGAATGACGGTGTCCTTTGACTTGCAGAAGCCTATCAGTTTCATGAGGTCCCATTTATTGATTGTTGGTCTTAGATCGTGAGCTATTGGTGTTCTGCTCAGGAAGTTGTGTCCTGTGCCAAGGAGTTACTCTTACAGCTGATAAACACCTTCAGCAAGGTGGTCGGATACAAAATTAATTAAAAATATTAGAAGCTCTTCTTTGTAGTAAAAAAAATAAATGGGCTGAGAAAGAAATTAGGGAAACAACATCCTTCACAATAGCCACAAACAATATAAAATGCCTGGGGGTAACTCTAAGCAAGTGAAGGACCTTTATGAGAAGAACTTCAAGTCATTGAAGAAAGACATTGAAGAGGACATCAGAATATGAAAAGATCTCCCACACTCATGGATAGGTAGGATCAACATAATAAAAATGGCTATCCTGCCAAAAGCAATACACAGATTCAATGCAATTCCTATCAAAATATCACCACAATTCTTTATAGACCTGGAAAAAACAATTCTCAACTTCATAGGGAATAACAAAAAAAAAAAAAAACAGAATAGCTAAATCTTAGTCCTGTACAATAAAAAACATCTGGAGGTATCACCATCCCAGATTTCAAGCTGTACTACAGAGCAATAGTAATAAAAACAGAATGGTATTGGTATAGAAACAGACCAGTTGATCAATGGAATCGAATTGAAGTCCCAGGAACAAACCCACACTCCTATGGGCACTTAATTTTTGACAAAGAATCCAAAACCATACAATGGAAAATGGACACCATCTTCAACAAATGGTGCTGGTCTAACTGGATGTTGACATGTAAAAGAATGAAATTAGACCCATACTTATCACCTTGTACAAAACTTAAGTTCAAGTGGATCAAAGACCTTAACATAAGAAAAATTATTATCAACAGATGCCAACCCTGAGGTGACATTATGATATTGTAAGATGCTACCATTGGGGGAATGGGTAAAAAGTATATAGTGTCTCCATATATTTCTTATGCTGGCAGGTTTGTCTATGATTATCACAAATTAAAACTTCCTTCAAAATGAAACTAAATAAAAACAAATGTATCACCTCTCAAGAATTGCGACACTTAAGTGTAACTGAATCGCCGTTCTGAAAGGTAATACTAAGATAACTGGAACAGGGGGAGTTAGCCAGGACTGCTTCTGGATTGGCAGCCTTTTAACTTCCTTTCTGGCCAGTTAAGGAGTACATGTGCATGTATGCATGCACTTGAGCTCACACACCCACACCCACAACCACAAAACAAACAAAAAAACAAAAAGAAAAACAAAAAACTCAGTGACAAATGATTGTTTTCTTTGCTGCTGCTGCTGCTGCCTGTCACTCATGCTGTCGAAGAGTATGAAAGTACAGGAAGTAAGAGGTATTTCTTGGAAGTACACTATGTACTTTTGGGAGTGATCTGCCCCTTTTCCTTGGTTATATTATCTTGTTTTGTTACCTATATTGCTTGGACCAAATGCATTGTAAATGGTCTCAGTGTGAGAACATAAATTTACAAGGAAGCAAGCATGCAGACAAGTACTCTAATCCTAGCAAGATTAGGAGAGCAAGGACATGACAGGCATTAGGCATAGATGAATATTTCCAAATCCCCACAGACAATTTGATGTCCTTATTCCAAAGAAAATATTGAGATGAAGAACCAAAGAGTAATTAAGATCTGAGATTCTCATAGGATATGTGTAAATTGGCATAGAATATGTTCTAATATTTAGTATTTAGCATTGTGCTTCCAAAGGTAAAACTTCATTTACCGTAGAGAAGTGTACATGCCAAGACATCTGGAAGTAACAATTTTTGCCTGAATTAAATACTCTTTGTATTTCCACAGATTCCATCTTTCTTAAAGGTAATCGTTGCCATTAGCCTAACCAAATGATGAGCCTGAATTTTTATGCTATAACTATGCTCAAACTGATGATCCACATTTCTTCTTTTCTCTTATTCAGCTCACAACCAGTTGATCTATTCAGAAAAAAAGAAGTGCATGCTAAGAGACTATATTAACTAATGTGTGTGTGTGTGTGTGTGTGTGTGTGTGTGTGTGTGTGTGTGTATGTGTGTGTATGATGTTCCTGTGAATGCAAGTGCACATGTGGACGTGTGTGTGCCTGCAAATGGACACCAGAGGACAACCTCAAGTGTCATTACTTACATGCCATCCACCTTTTGTTTTCTCTTTTGAGACAGCATTGCTTACTGAATTTAAACTGAACAACTATGCTAGAATAGTTTGGAAGACAGCCTCAGGAATCCTCTTGTCCATAACTCCCAGTCCTGGAATTATAATCACATCATGCCCAGCATTTTTTATGTGAATTCTGATTGTAAAAATCAAGTCCTCATGTTTGAATAGCAGGCACTTTACTAACAGCTATCTCCCCAGCCATAGTAGATATACTTTTTTCAGCAATGTGGAGGGTCACTGTAGGCTTTATAACAGTGAGGGAAATGATATGCAAAGAGACAAGAATGAAACTGGGTGCATCCTATTTAGGTACCTGTGTTGGGCCGAGACTTCAAGAGTCTGACCACTAGTTACTTTAAGTTAGTCATATCTAATTAAGCACAGCACAATTTTGACCAAAGTTTTCTGATAGCAATTAACTCGTCTCTGGAAGTATAACAAAGATTAAGACATGTTTACATTGAAGCGCTGGACAAAGTATTGTTTCCTCTATAAGATGGATCATTGTCAACTTGGAAACTGAGGTAACCATAATCACTGTGGGAGTCAGCATTTGGCTTGACCCTTAGATAACTAGAAGTCACTACTTAGGCTGTTGTAAAGTACATATGACTTCTCTCATAAGGAGGAGTTTTGTAGCCTTGGTATAATAATCAAGATGTTAGGAGGGAAAGCCTGGGATAAACAAACATAATATTCTAGAGGATCTAGCTGAAGCCTGGCTCAACAGGTAGCAAAGATTACCAGGTTGTAAACTATGTCCATTACCATCATTCCAGGAAGACAACAGGTTAAACATCTCCTTCGTTTGAAGGATGCCTGTGTGTTTAACTTTCCTGGCTTCTCCAGCTGTTTATCTGTGTGTACAAGGGCATTTTGCCCTCTGTAGAACAATTTTCAGCATCATATCCATTCAGTCTATGGAAAATATTAATCAGTTTGCCAATAGTCCATGCGCACATGCAAAATTGCCAGTGTCCTGTGTAAGCTGTACAGGAGAAACAGCTTTGAGGACAAAACGTTTTGAAGGTTCAACAAATAATATTGAAGAGTTCCTCAGATAGAGAGATGATTTCATTCCAAAGTAAAGAGCATGCCATGGTGTACTTGTAGAGGTCAGAGAACTGTTGAGGGAGCTAGTTGTCTCCTGTGGATTGTTCTCAGTTTGCCCCTTGTGCATGGGTCCAGCTTTGTGAGAGAAATCTCAAAGCAGACAACTTGTGGGTTTCTTTTTATGATTCCATGACTTGGTATCAAGTGTTGGTATCCATTAATCTATCTTTCTGGCCCAACATCTCTTTCAAAAAATAAATAAGGCATGTTAACTCATCACAGGTCTAAGTCCAGTGTGTGTGTGTGTGTGTGTGTGTGTGTGTGTGTGTGTGTGTAAATATCACCAACCCTAACTATTCAATGTCGACAGCATTGGTTAAAAAAATTAGAATAAAAGTTGCTTTCAAATTTACCTTTTATTTTTCCACTCCATAAGAGGTAAATAATATCAAGAAAAAATTATCTGTATCAGGTTTGCTTCACAAATTGTTAAAAATCAAAACTTCACTGTTTGACTTTTTTCTTTCCCTTGGAACTTTCAAGTCAGACATACTATTGTAGATAGAGAAATGAACCATGAAATTCATCTAAAATATGACCTTAGGTGTCTAGAAACCATAATCACATGGAATTCTAAAACCATAGAAACATAAAGATCTTAGTTGTCCACCTTCATTCTTTAGATAGGAAAACTGCATATACTTGCCCAGCGTCACGTAGCCTTCTTGATTCCCTCTCCATTGCGGCATAGATAACTGTAATGATATCAATTACAATTGTAATAACACAAGTACAGTAACATGTCTTGTAACAATATATATTTTGTTGTTTATTTTGCTTGATTTTGAAATATTTCTGTTGCTATAGAGCTCAGACTAGCTTTGAACTAAAAGTCATCCTGACTTAGCCTCCTGGGTGCCATGATTAGAAGCATATGCCACCATGGAAAGACTGTTTGGAAATATGCTTTGAGATGTGGCATTCGGCTATTTTGTCATTGTGTGAACATCATAGAGTGTACTTACACTAAGGTGAGTATAATGTCATTAGGTAATATAGTCTTATACCACCACTTTTATATGCCCTTTGTCATTGATGTAATCATTACAATGTAGTGCATGGTTACATGAGCTAACATTTTAGATCAGGGGTCTGCTACTGTGGCCAGTAGTGTAGTGTTTTGAAAGCTTTGCACAGATGTCTCATTCCATCCTCATAACAACTTCATGAGCTCATTTATTGTCATGAGCTCCATTTTGTGGACAAAGCAACTGAAACACACAGAGATATAATTACTCTGTTCCATAATGCAACTAAACCTTTCTTTGTTATTGAGGACTTGAGGCATAAGATTATTGATCTGAATTGTCAGGTAAAAAGTGTGAGATTACTCTGATATAATTCAACCTGAAATTTTTTTGATTACCTGGTGTTTCACTGATTATATAAATTTTAAATATAATAAATTCAGTACCTATCTTGTAGTTCATCCTTTATTTCCTATTTCCCTTAGAAGAGTTTCTCAATCTTGGCTCACTTCTGGAAGTTTAGTTAAGATATAAACCCAGTGAAAGGTTTACAATATATATTTTTCCACTAATGGACTGCTGAATAACCACATTTGAAACATCAAAGTTTGTGTATATCCATGTTTTAAAGTATCCAGATGACATATTAGATTTATATTTCAGAAATGCATACAATCCATTAAGTATTGGCAAGCCAAGGACTGTCATTCCAATCTCTGAAATGCATATCTTTAGCTGTCACAGGTTAGGAAAAAAATTTACAGTTCAGCTGTTATAAAAAGCTAGTGTCATTCAGATCAAACTCTATAGCACTTTCAAACTAGAGTTAGAGACAGACATATGGCCACAGAGAGATAGAAAAACAGATATAGAAGAAGCGGTGGACCATATGGACAGGGTCAGGAATAGGCAGACAGGTAAAGATAGACCTAGAATAAGAGACAGACATGCAGATGGAGGGAAAGTAAGAGAAAGACATAGATGTATAAAGATATTAGGCCAACAGGGATCTAGAGAGATAGAAGTTTATCAAGAGAGATACAGAAACATAAACAGAGAGACTGACAGGTTGAATGTAACAGAGACAGAAGAAAGAATGAAGGGTGTGGACACAGAAAAATGAGAAGTTAGATTGTGATTGCTAATCTTGGTTGTCAACTTGACTACATCTTGAATCAACTAAAGTATGCTGTTGGGCACACCTGTGAAGAATTTTCTTGAACGGATTATTTGAAACAGGAAGATCCACCCTAAATCTAGGCAGCCTCTTCTGTTGATAGCCTAGATAAAAGGACACAGTGGAAAACTTGACATTTTGCCTGCTTGACCCCACTCTAGCTGGCAAGTTCATCTGTCCCCTTCTGTGTCATTATTTTGCTAGTATCAGAACAAGATTCATCAGAATTCCAATACAGACTGAAGATCAGCAGCAGTCCAGGACTCCTCTAGGACTCAGGTGCCATATTGGAACTCCCGAGCTGTCCAGCCTCATGGACAGAATAGCTACCAGATTTTTCAGCCTTTCCAGTAGAAGACAGTTGTTTTTGGACTACCCAGACTGCATCCTGTACTTTATATATGTTCATTTTGTCTATTTGGTTCCTTTAGAGAACCCTGAATAATTTGGTGTAAGGCAAGGTACAATCAGGAGGAGTAGCCCAAAATGGCAGGACCTGAAATAGAGATAAATGAGCACAAAGGGAAGGGGTATATACCGAGCCAGGACACAGACAAACATAGAAACAGAAAATACAAAAGAGAAAAGCAATAGTGAGATAGATCATATAATGTTGTTAAAGACAAATAAGAAAAAGAAGTAGTGAGGGAGAGAGGGAGGGAGAATGGGGAAGTATCTAGAGAATCATAAAGTACATAACAGATACAGGCTCAAATTGTAGGGCATAGTAAGACGCACATCTAGAGGAGCATAGGAGACAGAGAGAGCAAGACAGACCAAAGAGGCATTGATAAAGAGATTCCCCATCCCCCACAAAAAATACCATGGAAAGGGTTTTATAGATACAGAGTAAGACAGATGTAGGGAATGCATGAACTGAGAAAGATGGATGAAGAAATTGAAGAGATGACTAGAATAAGAGAAGTCAGTAAAATAGATGGAGGAGAAATAACTGAAAAGACAACAGGAGATAGTATGTAAGTAGGAGAAAGAATAAGAGAAGCTTTACGTACATATGCTCAGGGTCTAAAATCTGAGAACACACAGACACTTAGAGCTCAACAGTGGAAGACTACAATTCTGTGAGCAACTGTACTGAAGGCAGGAAGTCTAGAAAGAAAAATATATGTCATTAAAGGAATCTCTTATCCGATCCCTTTAGTGTGCCTTAAGGTAGATTCCCCTTCCTGAGGAGTGCTTCTACCTTCCTGAGCTGTGCCCTCTTAGCCAGAGAGACCAGCCCAACTGGAACATTAGGTTTCTGCCCAGTCCAGAGATTTCATGCTCCTGACCAGAAGGAAATGGCTTTCCCTGAATTGGCCTTTCATACTACTGTGATAAAACATGGGCTTTTAAAGACTTGAGTAGATAGTTTTGAGGAAAAATGCATTCAAATGATTAATAGACACTTAAAGGCTTACTCAGTGTAATTAGTCATTAGCAAAATGAAAATGAAAATCACAGTGAGGTAGTACTTTATACTCACTACAATGGCTGGAATCTAAAACACAAAACTCTGCTGCTTTGAAGAATATGGAAATCTTATACACTGCTAAATTTCTAATATGAAATGTTTCAGTTATTTGCAAAACACTTTGATGTTTCCTCAAAAGACCGAGCTTAGAATTGCCACATGATTAAGTAATGCTACTTCTATGAATCTAACTAAAAACTGAAAATAGATGGAGGAGAAATAACTGAAAAGGAGACAACAGGAGATCATATGTAAGTAGGAGAGGTTCTCAGACAAGTAAATATGAATGTGTGTTTACAGCGGCTCTATTGCCAATAGCCAGAAGACTGGAAACAGCTGTAAATGTCTGTCAGTAGATGAACAGATGACAAAGTTATGTATCGGTACAGTGACATATTATTTAGCCATAAAAAGAAATGAAATATTGACACATGCTACATGGCAAACTAACCTTATAAAACATAATTCTAAATTATATAGCACCCAGACACACAATTGCACGTTCTATATGATTCCATTTATATGAAATAACCACAGTTGGTAAATCCCTAGGCTAAAAGAAGATTGGCAATTGCCAGTAATTGGGAACAGGAAGGGAGGAACAACCACATTCGATGAGTGCAGGCTTTCCTTTGGGAGTGATGAAAAATGCTTGAGGACTAGTGAGAGGTGATGACAGCACAACTTTGGGAATGTGCAGAATACCACTGAATTCTCCACTTTAAAATGCCTCATTTTATGCATGAGAGGGGGTGATGATAAAAAAGAGAGGAGGACAGACCAGTGAAGAGAAATTGATGAACAAACTAGGAAGCTGACAGGAAAACAGAAAACCAAGTGTGCTGACATTGAGATAGACTGACAAAAAATGCAGATAGAAATTGTACAATAAATGTAGAGTTCCCTCCCCTATCCTCAGTTCAATTCTTGCCACCACTACCTGTAATGGGAGTTAGATTTTTTTCGTGAATATGTAGGGGCTTATGAAACAGTCTCTTAAAAGGGGCATGAAGATCAGCATGGCACCTGTGGGCACCTGGCATGGCAGTCTATGGCTGGAAAAGGGTTTCTAGCTTGGCATTGCTTTCAGCTGCTAAATAGCTGTCAATGTGGGTGGAGCCCACAATAGGTTGAAGCCAGGTGAAACCTCAAGAGACAATGCTCTATTTAAGGACTTGGAGGCAGAGCCCAGGGTCCCTGTGCTAGAGATGACAAGGTGTGAAGCAGCACAAGCCATTTGCTGGAGCGAAGGCAGCACTGATTGAAAAGCAGACCTCAAGTGGAGCTGTACAAATAAGGATATCTCAGAGCCCTCAGTAGAAGAGCCTTGGCCCTGAGGTGGGACAGTATCTGCCCTGAGAGGTTCAGCCAGTTAAAACTATGGACTGAGTAGAACCTCAGCTGACTGGCTCTGCCCCAACATTTATGGCAGAGCGACTGAGTGTCTAAGACAGACTGACTAGGATGGCCTATGGACAGCTAAGGTCCACAGAGAAAAGGCCTCAAGCCTAAATTGAAATGAAGTTGCCATAGCAATATGATAGCAAATTGCCCTAAAGGACCAGGACCAACATCTAAGGTGTTCCTGCAGACAGATGGCTGATTAATTGCCCTCAAGGACCTACACCTGAGGACCTGCCCCAGAGACTGTATCCTTCTAAAGAGTTAGGGTTAGTTGTTAGGTAATAGGTGTTTATAGTTATTCATAAATATAGTTGTTTAAAAAGTTTCATCATCAATTATGACTACAAATGCCCTTTCTTGTTGTGCTCTGGGGTGAGGGACTGTAGGGACATGTTTTAGCCCAATATGTAGATCATGCCAGATATGTAGGGGAAAGTGGAGTTTGACAGATTTGTTCAGATCATGCTAGGTAAACAGTGAGTCTGAATGTCTTTGCTCTTTGGAAAGATTCCAGAACCCATGTGCTATTAAGCAGGAGAGCACTTGTCCTGTGTCCATACTATAAGTCTTTGTCCCTTGTCAAATACTGTGGGGCTTGGTTGTTGTTATTTTGGTTTCTAAGTCAATACATGAAATCTTTCAGAAGTCCATTGTTTGTTCATTTCCCATCATGCTCCCTTCTTCTCTAGAGGAAAACCCTTTGTTTATTTGATAAAGCAAACTTACCACTTTTTTTTTTTACAGCCTTCTACTTAGTGTCTTGTTTTCATAGTTTAGAATTCATATAGCTCTCAGGCAAGGTTCTCTAAGATATTTCTGTTTAACATTCAGCTGGAGCACAAAGGAGATAAGCATTGTTTTCACTTTTTAAAATAAATATCTTGGGAAAATGTCTCTTCTTTCCATAGCCATGGTACCTTAATGTTGTCAAGGGACTGCCAGTTTTTAACAATTATGATTGACACATAATATTTGCCACCCATTACTATACAAAAATGTGTAAATAAATAAAAAAGTGATTCCATAGGTTCCTCAAGTGCTGGTAGGCAGAGCAGCTCCTGACCAGAAATAGAATCTTAAGTAGTGGGGGCATTTGTTATTTGTCCTCAGGTAATTAGAAACTGAGAGTGAGTCCCCAGTCTTTTGGCTTTGTAAGGGTGTGGCCTCCTGTCCTGCCAAAGTGTCCAGTGTGCTTTATAGAAGCTTTTCCACCCTAAAAAGGGCTGGACAGGAAAGTCAGTACCCCAGAGCATCAAGAACATCACATTCACAAGAGGAGAAACTCACAAGCCTATGAAGAATCTAGTGAGAATTCTGTCTACTTGAAACTTTATCTACACTTTATTAAACAAAGAAAGTTTACTCCTCACTCTTTATGGAATTATTGTTATTTTAGAAATAGAGGGTTAGGAGACTATCGAGCCTAAAAGTGTCTCCAGTAAGTGAAGAAATGAAAGGAGCAGAAAATTTATTTACTTAATTTTGCAAACTAGAAAATCAGGCACACAAAACTGCAGAGCTCATTCCTCTTCTGTATAGGCTGTGTTACACAAGGCCTGTGTCTAACCCCTCTGTGCTAAGATAAGAACACTTATGAACTGTTGTAAAGAGGTAAATGAGACAATGTCATGACACAGCTTCTGATATGTGATTAGGTGTTTAATATGTCATTTTTTATTACCTAAGAAAGAAGTGACTTGGAGTTATAGCCTTTTGCTTGCTGGTCTAATTCTCTTTGAAAACCAAGATCTGCTGAATGTGTAACAATTCTGCCTTTGAAGCGCAGACCCCCTATGCCCTGTTGTTGTTTTTCTGAATTTGCGTAACTTTGGGAAAAACAAGAGCCTAATGAGCATTTTCCTCAAACCACATCACACCACATTTGCTACTAATCTTTGTTATTGTCTGCAGGCCTTTTTCAATGGTGGTGGTAGCCTGAGCTACAATCTGAATTGCACACAGGCCTCCAAATGTTGAATAAACACATCTGTCCAAAGACACGAAAGACCCCAAATTCTATCCTCAGTAATGCTGTGAGGCTGTTATGCACGGCTGAAAGTCTTTATTTCTGTAGCACACATAGCCGGAGGAATTGTTTGTCTACTAGTTGAGCCTAATTACTGTGTGCAAAGAGTTTGCTCATCAAAGAGCTCTTTGAAAAACCCAATTTTTGGGCACAAGGCCCATACCTCACACCTGCTTTGTGCCTGAAAACAGGTCTTCTTTGACACACAGTATCTGGAGTCACCTGACAAACAAGAGGCCAAAGTCAACCCAGGGAGTTAGTGATCAATTCTCCAAAAGAAGCACAGGCTCTGAGGCTCCTTTAATTTGCATGGAGAATTACAAAGTTGAACTGGGGAGTTGAAGTCTGAAAATAAATTGGATCTGCTGGTATTGAAAGGGTCTTAAGGTGAATAATTGATCCCGGCTTCTTTTATCATTCAGTTATTTTCATTTGAAAGGCCATTGCCTCAATAAAGAGGATTATGGAAAATTAAAGTTTTTATTCAGTGCTACTTTCTATCTTAAGTATATATAAAAATGAATATATACACTTTTCTCTTGTCCTCCAGGGGACTGGTAAAACCTCATGCAACATCCATGGGCTTCATTTGCAGGTCTTGGTTAAGTGACAATTTACATATTCTTCATAATTTGATTCTCCCTGCCTCTCCATGCAAATCACCCTTCTACCTATACTTAAATATTCAGGTTTGATGGTTCTAGCTGTCATCATAAAACAACTTGAATTGATTACATGCATGTTTCAGGCCTCTTTTTACATTCGAGTTAATATCTAAGAGTGAGAAATAAACATATAATTTCCCTTGCCAGTTTTAATTGTCTATAGCCCATGCTGTAACCAAACTTTTTAATTATTATTTATTTAGTAACAATATTTACCTATAACAAATACCAACAATTTCCTAACTATTAACCCTATAAATTCCTACAATCCCTTTAACCTATCCACTAAACCTATTGATAACTATTATCCTAACCTTTTAGAAGGATACAGTCTCTGGGGCAGGTCCTCAGTCGTCAGGAACACAGTCACTGTGGTAGACCCTTGACAAACTTAACAGTCCTTTTTCTGGAATATCTCAGATGCAGGTTTGCCAGGGTAAATTGGTTATTACAGTCTCACCTTAAATAAGGCTTGATGCTTTCTTCTCTCTGGGAGACTACATCAGCAACTCTGCTCAGTCCTTAAAGCCAGCCACAGTTTGGACAGATCAAAGCACTCTAGGTAAAAGCTGAGCCACAGGGTTTAGTCCTTGGCCTTTTGCTGTCTTTTTATTTATTTATTTTTTATTTCTTCAAGTTACATCTCAATCCCAATCCCCTCCCTACTCCCCCCTCCATTCCCACCCTCCCACCCTCTTCCGCCTCAACCCACCCATCTCCTTCCTTTTTTAAAGTTTAAGGTATATCTTTTTCCTCCCAACATCTCCCCCTTTCATTCCAACAAATGGCTTTTTCTCTTATAACAATAAATACAATACAAAACAACAGAAATAATTAGGCCACAACTATGAGCATTATATGGCTTAGCAGACATTCCCAGTGTCCAGTTTATACGTATTTGGCACCAGACTTTAACATTCTACTCTCTACCCATCTCTATGAGTTTAAAGTTCTATATCCAACTCAGCTTTCATCCTAAATTTCATCACAATTTTAAAACCATCTTCTAAGATCCAGAACACCATCTTGATTCCTAAACAACTCAAAATTTAACTATGAGACTCTAGCTATCTATTCTTCAACCACCTAAGAGACCTGAGAGGGATAAATATATCTGTCTATATAGGAAGTGTAGGGCCCGTAGCTTCCCAAACTAAGAAATGACATACCAGCAGCTGCCTGGACAGTTCCCATTTTCTCTCCATATATTACAGCATCAAACTTCAGCCATTTGGTCCTGTTTCTCTGACAGACATTGACTGTAGAGCAGGAATTATGAAGGACTTGCCTACCCTGTCTTGGCAGAGCTAAGCTGTCGACTTACCTGCTTCCAGATTTTGTTCTCTTTGGACAGCATTCTGTCTACAGTTGAAGCAAGGGGTTTTTCTTGCCAAGAGATAGGCTTGCCACTAATTCAAACTTTCTTTGCTCACCAACTTCTTTCTGCCTCAGGGAAATCCCACTATCAGTTCAACAGCACTTATTCCAGCAGGACTCTCTGAGCTGTCTTGCATCAAGGGCCTCTTCTTTTTTATGGGGCTCCTGCACTGTCCTTAAATAGGAGGAACTCTGTTTCAGCTTAATTTGGGTTCTACCCACTTAGCAGCTGAAAGCAATATCAGGCCAAATACTTTGGTTCTTAAGTCCATTAAGTCTTTCCTGTTTTCCTGACTTCAACCTTGTTTTTTCAGTCCATTAAGTCTCCTGTTTCTTTCCTGTTTTCACCTGACTTCATCCTTGTTTTTCCACAAGCTGATAAGCTAATCGCTCACAGCCAAGTTGATCGTTATGCCCCGAATTCAGAGACTGTATCATAAACCCCTATATATTTTCTAAATCTAATTTAATTAATCTAACTCCCTACACCATGCTAGACTCTTACTAGTGTGTGTGTGTGTGTGTGTGTGTGTGTGTGTGTGTGTGTGTGTGTGTGTGTTTGTTGTTACAGATAAAAGCAATAACTTTGTACCTGTCTGGAAACTTTCTATCACTGAGCTGTGTATTTTTTCCATTTCTTTAACTTATCTGTTATTTTCTTGATATTGTTTTCCCATTACATGTATTTCAACTTAAAATGTTGACTTCAACTTTGTTTTTTTTTTAATTTATTTGTTATTTGCTTCAGGGTACATCTCCATAATAGTGTCCTCTTTCAACCCTTCCCAGTAACGCCCTTCCACCCTCTACCCCTAACCCTTCCATCCCACTTCTCTGGAGTGGAGTGTCCATACATAACAGTCCCCCGCCCCAGTTCAACAGTCCTATGAGGGCCAAGAGCCTTATTATACACTGGGGGCCTACAAGGCAGCACCACTAGGGCAAAGTGTCTCATTGACAGGATGAAAAGGCTATGTTCCTGTTCCCTTTGGTGCGTTGGTTGTAGTATAGATATCCTGTACTATATAACTAAAATCGGACTATAAGTGTATAGAAGCCATGTGCATCCTTCTGACTCTGGGTTAGCTCACTCAGAATGAGCTTTTCTAGCTCCATCCATTTGGCTGCAAATGGCATAATTTCCTTGTTTCTGATAGCTGTGTAGTATTCCATTGTGTAGATGTACCATAGTTTTTTAATCCATTCTTCAGTTGAGGGACATCTGGGTTGTTTCCAGTTTCTTGCTATTACAAATAAGGCTGCTATGAACATAGATGAGGCAACTTCTTTGTGATTCGGTGAGGTGTCATTTAGATGTATACCCAGAACTGGTATGGCTGGGTCCCGAGGCAGTACTATTCCTAGTTTTCTAAGATATCGCCAGAATGACCTCCATAGTGGTTGCACAAGCATGCACTCCCACCAGCAATGGAGTAGGGTACCCCTTTCTCCACACCCTTACCAGCTTGTGATGTCATTTGAGCTTTTGATCTTAGCCATTCTGACAGGTGTGAGATGGAATCTTAGAGTCTTCTTGAGTTGCATTTCTCTGATGATTAAGGATGCTGAATATTTCCTCAGGTGTCTCTCAGCCTTTAGGAATTCCTCCTTTGTGAATTCTCTGTTTAGCTCTTTTCCCCATTTTTTGATTGGATCATTTGCCCACTTTCTCTTCTAGGGAATTTAGTGTGACTGGGCTTATGTTAAGGTCTTTGATCCACTTGGACTTAAGTTTTGTACAAGGTGATAAGTATGGGTCTAATTTCATTCTTTCACAAGTGGACATCCAGTTGGACCAGCACCATTTGTTGAAGATGCTGTCCTTTTTCCATTGTTCGGTTTTGGCTTCTTTGTCAAAAATTAGGTGACCATAGGTGTCTAATTTACTTTTAAAGTATTAATATTTTTATTATTCCTTTGCTATTTTTAAATGTGTTTTTCATGAACATATATTCACTATACATAGTACTGGGTCTCATGGGTAATTTTCTTTTAAGAATATTATGCAATTTAACCATATTTATACCCCATGACTTCTTCTTTCTTCTCTCTCCTCCTCTTTTTCACTACTCACTTTCATTCCCATAGTCTCCCTTGTTTTCATGCTTCGTGTGTGTGTGTGTGTGTGTGTGTGTGTGTGTGTGTGTGTGTAAATAGACAGATAGACAGACTTCCATGTATCTCTATAAAATCTAGAATGTGCAAATGAGACAAAACATAATATTTATGTTTCTGAATCTAGCTTATTTCCTTTAATTTAGATTGTCTCCAGTTGGATACTTTCTATAAAGAATATGACTTTCTTCTTTATGGCTAAACAAACTTCATTGTGTATATATACATTTTCTTTCCCCATTCATTTGTTGATGGGTACCTAGGTTGATCCATAAGTTGACTACTCCATTATATCTTTGCAATATTGATTTAATTCCTCATGGTATACTAGCTTTCTGGGCCCCAGATATTTTCTCATCTCTGACTTGCACATGGATGTTTTCTTATAATGAAGACAAAAGAAGACCCCTTTTTTGCAGCCCTAATTCTGGCTGTCAGTAGCTGTTATGCACAAACACAACCATCCTGCTTGGTTTGAGGCTAGAGATACTAGACTAAAATGTAATTATCTTTCCCATTAGATCCTAGATTCACTTCCACAGTCCTCATCAAGGGATATGGAATTGCTTTGTGCTTAGAGACTAGCTTGATTGTTTGATCTTTCTCTTACAGTAACCAGTTTTGAAAGTGGAAAGTCATGTTAAAAGGAAATATAGATCTGTAGTCCATTCCAAGCTAGAGATGAATGCAAGGAAATTTAGAAAATAGTGTCAATTAAGACTTCTGGTAAACACATAGAACAGGTTTGCACCTGCTGCATTACTACCCTCTATACCTAAGACAAAGAGACTATCAACTTAAGCATAAAAGAAACCACAAAGTAAGTTCCAAATACAAGGGAGTATGAGGCTGTTAAGTTTATGAGGATTCTTGTATTGTCAATGAAGCAGTGACACAGTAATACCCTAGAGAAATGTAGCTGTACTAGGCACCAAATGTGGCCAAAGTTCATCTTTTGTTTTGTTTTGTTTTTTAATTATTCTTCAAGTGTTCTATCTGGCTTACAAAAATGGTGAACACAAGCAGTAGTTTCTAACAAGGCCATTGCCTCTTATTAACAAGAAGCTCAAGAGGATGTAGAAGAAGTAGGAAGGTACTGGCCTTTGGTTAGATAGTAGAATGTTAAAGTCAGGTGCCAAATACCTATGGACTGGATATTGGGAATGTATGCTAAGCCATAATACCTCATAACTGTGGCCTAATTACCTCTGTTGTACTGTATTGTATTTATTATTATAAGAGAAAGAGCCATTTGTTGGACTGAAAGGGGAAACTGTAGGGGGAAATAAGATATACCTTAAACTTAAAAAGGGAAGAGGATGGGGGTTTGAGGGTGGGAGGGTGCAACTGGAGGGGTGATAGGGAGGGGACTGCAATTGAGATGTAACTTGAAGAAATAAAAAATAAAGGAAAAATATTTTTAATTATTTAAGAATTTCATACAATATATTTGAACTATACTCAACGCTTTTACCAACTCCTCCCAGATCCACCCTTTACTCCCAACTTCTTGCACATATTGTCACAACCACTTTGAGTTCTTATGTGAAGCTGCTCTGTTGTGTCCACGAAACACTTTAGTCATCCAATGCCTTTGACTCTTACAATCTTTCCACCATCACCCCTTCCTCAGTAGACCCTGAGCCTTGTGGGGAGAGGTGGGATATAGATGTCCCCTTTTTTTTTCCTCTGCAATATTTACTGGCAAATTTAGTCTGTAATCTGTTTAGTCACAAGTTCTTGTCCAAGATAATGGTGTCGAGTATGGATTCTAGCTTTTGGAAAAGGTATTAAATCCAATCATAAAAGTGTTTGGTTACTCCTATAACATTCATGCCACAATTGCACAAGTGGGCATATCTTGTCAGGACAGTCAATTTATGTAATTCACAGCGCTCACAACTAAATAATCTTGATGACTATTTCTCTCTTTCAATTACCCTATAATGGGCATGCAGTACCCCAGCTAGACATAGCATGAGAGCAAATAAACCTCCAGTACCAGGAACAAGTTTTTTGTGTTGTTAGCCTTGGTTCCATAGACACCCCCCCCCAATTACATTACAGGATATTGCTATTGCTCTCGTTCACTCTCTGGAACCTGGGATTAAGACCCTGCTTCTAAAAACACTATACTTGAGTCATAATATAAACATTGACAAATCAAGCTGGTATTGACCTGGCTGTTCTCCTTCCTAGCTGGCTTTCATAGCTCTTCTTTAAATTCTTAACCAAGAGCCAATAGAACCCAAGAATTTTTCCAGACCTTAATAATTTATTCCAAAGAAAGGATGTAGAGTGAACATGAAGTTCCATTAAGAACATAACTGCCCTTCCAGCAGATATTTGACTGATCAGAAAAATCATGCCATTGCTTTACAGTCTGCATTAGAATTGCACTTCATCTGAGAGCTAACCCATCGGAAAAACGAGATCTTATTCCTTCTTTGAATAACTGTTGGAGTGTTCTGCACATGGTGAGCAAATGATGGGTAATATCACATCAACTATGTGGTCTCATCTCTTGAAATTTTTGAATCTTGATTGTGAAAACAATGGAACACCTATTCCTATGCATTTGTCCTTCAATATTTCTTCAAGAATATTTTTGGAGCTATAGTCATGTCTATAGAGGAGGTGAGGAACTTCCAGATATGTCACTGTATGTGCTAAAAAGGTTATGCTTCCCATTAGAATTATTAGGGGATCAGAAACATGGCTTAGCAGCTAAGAAAATGCTGGCATGTCCAACTGTGCGATCTTTGATTAGTTACTTCTCTTTTTTACTATGTTTCCTGAACTGTACATGGAAATAGTATCTTCCTACTTATTTTCTAAAGGCCTTGCAAGGATTAGATGTAGTAATATACTTCAATATTATAGCATAGTAATGGACACCAAGTTGGAATTAAGGCTTTGTAAATTATTATGTCTATGGGCATCAAAAAGCAGAATCATCCTGTGATTCAACCATTAAGATGAAGTCGTTTTGAAATTTATATTTTCTAAAATTTCTTGACTTATGTATATTAATATTTCTGCCCAGTATAAACAAGACACATACTATTTTCTACTTTCTTATTAATACATTATTATTAGAATTTAAAATTATTTTGAGCTTTCACATATCAAGACAATGTCCTCATCTTTATTTTTAATCCTTGGCAGTGTATGATTTTTTAAAAATTTCATAGGTGTTTGCACATGCATGTATATGCACAGAAATATGTAACAGAAATTAAGAGTTTAAAATTCCGTGTTTGGAGTATCTGTATTGAACATTGTTTAATCTTCTAAAGTTAAATCAAGCAAAAAAAGGTATATTAAGTCATATTAGCAGGAATCATGACTCATCTAATTCAACTCTACCATCAACTCACTGTACAATTCCTTATGGCACATTGGGGGTCAAGTATTCATCTAGCACATGTCCAAGTATTTTGTGTAATTTAAGACCACTGTTTGCAATAACTGCTCCTGTCTCCATGGCCATCAGGTAATCCTTGTGAGGAACCAATGAGCTGCTTTATTAACAGTGGACCATAGTTCTCATCATTTAGTAAGTATTCACTAAATACAGCCTATTATACTTATCATTCAGTAATTCTACTTCCATAATTATTAGAAAATTTTCTCATATTGTGCTAGATAGTTTTATATAAGTTTGACACAATCTAGAACCATTTGGAAAGAGGTAACCTCTATTGAGAAAAATCCCCTCACTAAATTGGCCTATGGGTAAAGATATGGAACATTTTCTTGATTTATGATTGATGTTAGAGTGCCCAGCTCACTGTGGGTGTTGCCACCCCTGGGCTGGTAGTTCTGGGTGCTATAAGAAACCAGGATGAGCAAGGCATAAGAAAGGAACAAGCTAATAACCGTTGTTCCTCTACAGCTTCTGCTTCAGTTCCTACAACTAGGTTTCTGTCCTGTTTGAATTCCTCCCCTGACTTCCCTCAGTAATGAACTGTTACATTGAAGTATAAACTTCATCTTTCCCTACCTCTCCAAGTTGCTTTTAGTCATGGTATTTTATCAAAGAAATATTAACCTTAGCGAAGACATATATGTAACTGTAAACTATGTCCAAGTTTTATAATATAAAACATATCACAACAAGTCTAATCTTCTTTTTATTTTACCTGTTGGACTTTGAAATACATAAAACTCCCACAAACTCACATTTATCTCCTGCAGAAGCTAAATAGTCTGTTGACTTTAAATGGCCCACATAGGAAAGAGTTTTTAAACACTTCTCCCGAGTTATTTTCCTCCACTGCTGTCCATGCTGCTCTTTCTGCTGCCCACCACAATAGAATCCACTAGCCAGGAGCAGAATACAGTGGTTCTACCTCTCAGACTCAGGGATTTATTTATTTGTTTGTTTGTTTATTTGTCTTTAAAGCTTGAGGACAGTGGTATTGGAGTTTAAGAAGAGAAAACTAGATTCAAAAAAGCTGTAAATCTCAGCAACTGCCCAAAGGAAGCAAATGGAAAAGAGGAAGAAAAAAACATCCATGGCAGCCTGGAGGTCAGCCATGTGGCAGGGAGGAAAGCATTAGAGAAAGAGAAAAAAGCCCAAAGTATCAGAGCAAGCATAGTTAGGCTCTGGCCAGCATCTGAAATCACTTAGTGGATTTATTAATATAGCCCAAGTTGTACCTGATTTTAGAAGCTATTTCATTATATTGGCTCATATTAACTTTGCAAACTAAGCTACCTATGTTTTTGTAACACAATCTACAGTAATGTCATATTTTCTCCATTTCATTCTTGGATGATCTGTATTATTTTTCATTTTCATAGTTTCAGGTCCATTAGTTCAGCCATTCTGTCTCATAAAAATAGAGATATAATACTAAACCAGAAAGTCTCAATATTCACTATCTTCTTGCTCAGAATATTCTTAGTATGTCATTGGTCCATGTGCTGGTTTTTCCCATCACCTTAGTTTCATTGTGATCTCCAAGGAAAACATAGGGAACAAACTTGATTCCATGTGGAATTATTGTTTCCCATAGCCTCCAGCCTCTACTCAGTTCTGCTATATCTTCAGGAGAAAATATATTCTAGTGTAGTTTGTCAAGATGGTGTAGAATAATTACTAGAATGTAGTATGTTTTAAAAATCCTCATATTCATTAGAAAGTACACTTGGTTTTAAGGCCTGTAGCTTTGGATAAGTTATTTACAATCACTCTATGCTGTACTTCCCCTGACTTTACAATTTTAAAACTAGATCAACTATGTATGCAGTAGTGTTGAAATGATAATAGATAATAGTAATGATTATTATTGAAACTCAGTAATATCACCAAAGAAGTTTATTCCCCATCTTTGTCTATTACAATAAGCCCACTTTCAGTACTGTCATCCAAATAAGGCCATACATTAAAATACTAAGAATGACATGGGCACATAGAGAACACTCTAGCAACTATTAGAGACAACCTGCAAAGTTGTTGTCAGTCCATACATTCACTGTTTGAACACAATTTTTAACAAAGAATCAGTAATGAAGTTATATGATTTTCGTTGCTCCATCTTTAAAAATAAGATAACTGAAATCTTTGCTGAAAATCTGTCATTCTAGTATCCTTTCAAGGAATAAAACTTAAAGGAAACCATGTTTACTTAAGAGACTTGTCTTTCCATTGGCTTCACTGGTCAGGACTTACTTTGCTAAGTGCTTGTATATCGTCTATCTAAGAAGCCATTCTGCAAGTAGTGTCAGCCAACAAGCTCAACAATTTTAGATTTCGAATTTCCCCTCTCTTTGAAAAAGTAAGAGGGGAAACCCAAGAAAATTGTTACATGTAGTCATGACCAATGGTTTTCCAGACTTCCTTTAATTCAGAATCTAGTCTATAGCCCACCAGACAAAAGAAAATTATATGTAAAGGCTACTTAGATGAAAACATTATTTACTCTAGATGCTTTCCTTTTATTGGAAATGGATCTTTTTCCTCACATAATATATCCTGATTATGGTTTTATCTCCTTCTACTCCTCCCACCTCCTCCCCACCTCCTCGCCCATCCAGATCCATCCCCTTTTGGTCTCTCATTAGAAAACTAACAGGATCCTCCTATTCTCCTATTAGGTTGCTTTGTCCAGCCAAGATATGAGAGCTTTCATCTTGTCTTATTATCTCTTTTTTGTCCTGTTTGGTTATCATCTCTTGGAAGCCTGTTCTTATCTAAAGAGGAAATGGAGGGCATAGTAGATCTGGGGGAGATAAAAGGTGGGAGCAAGCTGGGAGGAGTGGAGGAAGGGAAAACTATAGGCAGGATGTATTGTATGAGAGAATAATCTAATTCAATTAAAAAATAAGAAAACAAACAGACTTGTAAGGGCTAAAAAATTGAAGTAAATCATTGTTAATGATTAAAAGATAATCCATCATGAGAAAAAAAGCTAAAATAATAAGATAAAACAACTAACACATTGGAATTGAACAAAACAAACAAGGAAAAGACCACAGGAGAAGGCTCAAGAAACAAAGACCCACTTGTTCCCACATTCAGGAATCCCATACTAAACTGGAAGCCATAACATATACACAAAGGATCCATAAGATGAAAAGAAAGAAGAAAAAATATATAAATAAAATATTAAGATAATTAAAAAAACTCCAACCATCAAAGATGCCATTGAAATTATTTTCTGTACTGTTCTGGGCCTATACCATACCCTTAAAAGTAATTTGTTTCCCCAGTAAGATGCCCTTGGAGGAAATTAAGATTTTTTTCTTTGTTTTTGTTTTATTTTGTTTCGTTTTGTTTATTACTTCAAGTTACATCTCCATCCCAGTGCCCTTTTTTCCACCCCTCCTAGTCCCACCCTGCCTCTCTCTCCCCTCTCCCACCTATCCTACTCCTCCAGAGTGGGGTGTTCCTACATATCAGCCCCCCCCCCCCCCCCCCCCCCCCCCCCCCCCC